>CM065386.1:38607500-38887500 GCA_033060915.1 Euryodendron excelsum
ACATTAATAGTACGTGTGGTTGGACATTGACAATTAGTTTTTATAATTTGGTCAGGTTCAGGAGAAGAAGAAGAAGTATGGGGTTCATCTTCGTCAAAAGAAGATTGGGATACAATTTCATCTATTTGTAATGCATCATCAGAGAGGGAAGGATTATCAAAAGCATCAGAGTTTAAGAATAAATGCATAAGTTGTTGTTTAAGTGTTTCATCAATATCTAAGGAATTAATTTTTTGATTCATTCGACACTGATTTTTATAATGGCCAACTTTACCACATTTGTAACATGTGGGGACTTTTCTAGTGTGTTTAGAAACATGTTTAGGTTTAGATGGAGAAGTTTTTACAGGAGGTTGTGCATGGGGTTTTTGGTAAAAAACATTAGAACTTGGTTTGGGTTTTCGAAAGAATCATCGTGCAGAAGTAGTGCGAGGTTTACGTCGGGAAGGGGGTATGATTTGTGAGGTATTTTCAAATCCAAATTGTTGGCAAAAGGTACCTAATTCACGTTTGGAAGTGGCTAAATCCTTTTGTAATTGTTGGTTAAGTTTGAAGTTGGTACAAAGTTCAAGACCTTGGGTTTGGATGGCATTAATTAAGTCACCATAAGTGAGTTGTTCATAAGGGACAACGCCATTGTTGTTTTCTTTGAGTTTGTCTTTGACTTTTTGAGAAAATAGTTTAGGAAGACCATCTAAAAATTTTTCTTTCCAATGTGTTTGACGGCAATCATCACGTAACATAACTTTAGTTACGAAAACATCTTTATACCAACGGAAATCTTGAAGTTTTGGACATCTAAGATTATTGAGGATTTCAGAGGTAACAGCTTGGACTTTGGAAGGACGCCCTAAGAAGTGCCTAGAAATGGAAAAGATAAGGGTACTAACTGCATCTTCAACTGTTTGATTGTCTTCAGTTTTGATGGGTGTACCATTTGAATCAGTTTTGATTGCAGTAAGGATTTGAGTACGTTCACTAGAGGTGAGAAAATGATCCCACCATCCTTTAAGATGACCAGTAAAACCAGCAACTAAAGCTTGAGCAATAGCAAAATCAGAAGATTTTTGTTTAGTTTTGTAGGCTAAAGCAACCATTGTCATTTCTTGGAGTTTGTTAAGAATATGATATTCAGTCATACCATCAAAATTCCATTCATAAATGGTACCACCATGATAAGTAGCTTGAGTGAATTGATTTCTTTCTTCATATTGCATATCAGGAAGAGTAGGACGAGGATAATAATTTTTAGTGTTATTGGATTCATAGCGGTTTTGATATTTCCATTTTTGTTTTTTATTCTGGGTAGCACTAAGTTCTAAAGGTTGGGAATCATTCATGGTTTGTTCAATCTCTTCAACTTCAGAAAGGGTTGGTTGAGATAAAGTATTAAGAGTTTTAGAAGTAGATGGAGGTGTGTCAGGTGCAGTGACAACACGGAGAACATGATCAAGTTGTGCAAGTTTATGATCAATTTGAGAAGAAAAGTCTTGATTACATAATTCATTTTGAAGATGTGAAGGGACTTCATGTGGTGTAAATAGAGGGGTTTCAGTAGTGGTGAGTGTAGTGACTTGATCTTTGCTGATAAAGTTTTCTACACGAGTTAATTGGTCACCTATAGTTTTAAGTGTTTGATTTGTAAAATTATTTTGTTGTAAAATATTAGAAATATCTTTGGCATTAGGAGGTGAAGTATCAGGCTTAAGTTTGAAAGGGGAAGCAGTAATAATACTAGATCGGTGTTGAATATGAATTTCTTCTAGAGGGGGATGAATAGAATGTTTAATAATATCGTTGGAAGTAACCCATTGGTTTTCAGTAGTGGTAATAACATTAAGTTGGTCAAAATAATTAGAATAATATTCAAACCAGTCAAAGAAACTTAAATAAATTTTGTTATTTTGAACAAACTGATAGTATTCTTCACGTATAGGAAGGCGAGCAATTTCATCAAAGGTTTTTAAAAACCAATTCTTCTTTTGTATATTTTGGGGAGAATTAAAATCACGAACTAAAATAGATTTGTCAAAAATAAATTATGGTTCTATCATATTTATTTGAGGATCAAGAGGAGGATCTGGAAGCATTTGAGATAGTGCGGGAGATTGGGGAAAATCATCTTATGTATAAATAGGTTGTGCAACATTAGAAGTTGTGACAGATTGTAAGACAGGAGATCTAAAATGCATTGAAGAAGAAGGGACAGAGGAAAAAGAACTCCTAGGTGGGAATGATTGAAATTGAGTGCTAGCAGATGATCCAACATCTGAGAATCGTGGTCGAAATGACCCTGCCGTAGTATTGGTGAATTTGATACGAACACTGCCATCAGTGCTTTCATGAATATATTCTAAATTTTTGTTTTCTATGGTTGTAGATGGAACTTCATTGTCTAAAGTCCATTCTAATGGGAGATTAACATCTTCCCAACGTATGGTCTTGGGAGTACTAATATTGGAGTCACTATTCGTATAAATAAGGAGTGTTTCGCCTTTGGGGCTTATGATCTTACAACGTGGATCTATAAGTGTAGTCATGGCTTTGAGGTGGATTCGATAAATAATGGAAAAAGGGATATTGCCGGGTCCTAAGTCATAACCAGAAGTTTTAATTTTAAGTGTGAGGACTTTAAGAACACCAGTATCTTGGAGACATACAGCATATCCGGGATAACAATCAAATTGGACAGGCCCACTATAAAGACTTGTTTTAATTAAACCTAAGGTACTGTTGATGAATGTTGTGTGTCTTTTATCTTGTAAAGTTAAAAGAATTGCAGTATTTTGACCCTGACGGGTTAAGGGAACAACAGCAACTTGTACTAATCCTAAGTGTAAATAATTATATTTTTGTTGTTTGTATTTGTTAATAAGATTTTGACTGAGAAGTTGAATTTGTTGAGATGATTCTGTAAAAGGAATTGTTTGTTCGACAGTTTTGATAGTATAATTGGACAAAAAATCAAAAGGTTTAATTTGATAAACTTGACGGTCAGAGACACGAGGAGGTGTCCAATTGGGAGGAGGAAAACATTGTTCTTCTTGGTTAAGTATTGAAGTGTCATTACTACTATGAGATTGCCTAGATACCGAAGACATGGTTCTCGTTAAATGATTCATTAGGGAACTTAATTGTTTATCATTTAAGTATTTAGATTCAAAATTATATAAAGATTAATACCTATGGGTGATCTAGATGTACCCTAGCCGGTCAACGTTTTACACCTACTGCCTCAACCTTGCGACTAGTTGGTTTACAGGTTCATCAGACAACACAGAGGATAAGAATCAGATATATAACTTGAAAACAAATACTTGAAAGATTTACAATAAGTGACTAATAAATACAATTATAAAGAACTTGGCTCTGATACCACATCTAACCCAGGTAATAGGTGAAAGCAATTAAAACCAGCCAATAAGGCGCAATTAAAACCAGCCAATAAGGCGCAATTAAAACCAGCCAATAAGGCGGTATAATCATAAAATAAAAGAAGATAATTAGTAAGCCTCAACGATTTATAGGCACGCCCAGAGGGTCAACCAGACGTTGTTTGCGGCTTATAACAAATAATAAATAATAAAAGCAATTAAAACCAGCCAATAAGGCGGTATAACCATAAAATAAAAGAAGATAATGAACAAGCAAATAATTATTAATACCAGATTTTGCAGCATTGAATCTTGAAATTGAAATTGAAGATTGAAAATAAAATTACATAAACAAATTGAAAATTACATAAACATTTGAAGATTACCAGGTAATATCTGGAAATCACTGATACTTGAACTTGAGATCTTGATTACAGAAGAATTCTAGAGAGAGAGAGAGAGGTTGGACTCAAAACTTGGCCTGCCCTCCAGATGGGAGAGGCAGTGCTTAAATAGACAGAAAAGGAAAACTGGAACTGTTGAAATAGTGCCGGTTTATCGGTTGCCAAACTAGAACTGTTGAAATAGGAACTGTCGGTGGCCGCAAGTTGTTTGTCTCTTATGCATAGTGAATAGTGAACAGTAAAAGTCGCTTTTACTGTAGCAGTGTTGACTTTTTGCTGAAAATTGTCAGAAGAGCACCGAAAGTTGATGGCTTGATCAGTGGTATGTCTGTCTTGCTTTGATCACTTCCTGTCGACTTTTGGAGCGGGTTTTGACTGGAGTGAAAATGCCAAAACAGTCATCTTCATTGTCCTGGGCAAGATCTGTGGAAGATACTTGAGAATCTTGATCTGGATTGGATGGAGAAGCCTCATCATCACTATCAGAGAGAGATGATAAGGTTTCAAGCAGGTGTTGGCGAAGCTCTTTCTTGGATTTGGCTGCAGCTAATTGAGGAATTAATAGGCTACGATTGAGGAGAAATTGGGGATCAGATGCCATAGCAATGGTTGGGTGTTGTTGGAAAAATTTGTGGACTATTTGAGAGGTGACAGTTTGGGCAGCGGGCCAATTATCCCACCATTTAACCTGAAAGCTTCGGGCAAGATAGGAAAAGGAATTTTGAGAAATGATGGTATAGTTCCAAGCACAAATCCATGAGATGGAAAATTGAATCATAACAGGTAAAATGCAAGGGAATTTGGATAAAGCCCAATCAGGTTTGAACTGGGTTTGATAGAGAAGGAATGCTTCATGGATAGATGGTGGGAAAATTTGAGGTACGGACCCAAAGTGATTCCACCATAAAAAGAACCAGTTTGGAAAAATGAAAGGAAAGTCTTTTTTGAAAGTAAACATCCAAGAGTGACTGAATTTGGGATTTTGAAAGAAGAAAGTATTGAACTAGGCTTGTTGGTAATCATAATAATTGAAAGTAGGAGGGTTGTAAACTTCAGAAAAATGGCGGGGACGGAGAGGATGAGGCCCCCATTGTTCTTGGGTTAAGATTTGGTTAATGTAAACAGTAGAATAGGCAATGTGGGTTTGATCAGGATTATAATGATTTTTCAGGGAAATGGAATCAGTGTCAATGAGGATAAATTCATAAAATTGTTGGGTATGTAAAGGGGAGATTTGGAGAAAGTGTGTGTTCTGGGCAAACACTCTAGGAGGAATTTGAAATGGATCCTCATTCCATGTTTGATTTTCCAAAAGGACAATAGTTTGTTCGCATTGAGTTTTGAGAAAATATTTAGATTTGACTATGGGGTTATTAGCCACCACAGAGGAAGAAGAAGAAGAAGAAGTGGGGCGAGAAGCCACCACAGAAGAAGCAGTAGAGGGGCGAGGAGCCACCACTTGTTGTTGTTGGGAAATGGCGGTAGTTTGAGCATAAGTTTGAGATAATTGTTGAGTTTGGTCAATAAGTGTTTGGTTATACCAATCACTGGGAGACATGGGAGGAAGTGTTTGGAGAGGAATTGGTTTCATGGCATAAGAGGCTTTGGTTTTAGGTTGAGTTTGAGCAGGGGCTTTGCCGGGATCTCGACTGGGTTTAGGAGGCATGGTGTGAATCTCCCTGTAAGAATTCTCGAGTAAGAAAATCTGGAAGTGAATTATCAGTGCCTTTAATGTAAGCGATTTTAAAATAAAAAACAGAAAGAATAGCTTGCCATCAAGCAAAGATTTGCTTAGAAGCTATATTTTCTACATCTTTAAAAATAATATTTTTGGTAGCTTGACAATCAATACGAAGTAAAAATTCTTAATTTAACAGATCACTTTGAAATTTGGAAATACATAAAACAATTGCTAATAATTCCTTTTTAATAGTGCTATAATTCTTTTGAGTAGGATTCCAGGTACCCGAGGTAAACCAAACTAATTGTTCTTTGTTATTGAGGACTTGTTTAAGAATACCACCATAACCTATATCAGAGGCATCTGTTTCAACTATTTTGAAAGCAGTAGTGTCACACCCCACTTAGAGATGAGACCGGCCGTGAGCCACGAGTCTTGACCCATGGAACACGAAAGCCTGATCGCCTAATAGATACAAAGATTCTATTGAAAATATAAATGTCTAAGTTAATATTCCAAAAATAGTATGAATAAACCGCCAATAAATCAATCATATTCAGGATTAACAACTCCAACAAAATAACTATCAAGTTAGAGATTACATGATCTCAAAACAAATCATCCATTAAATGAATAGTAAATCAACCAAATAAATTCTCAAATTCATAATCTAACTCTAAAGACAGCGGAACAAAAAAAAATAGACACAAGTCCTAAGGAGGTCCACAACAAAAGGGGTCCCGGCATCCAGAGTCCAACTCTATTGACGTCCACGCTCACCTGAAATGTTATAAAGAGTGTGAGCTCACAGCCCAGCTCGTGAATGGATTGCCTCAAAATAATAACAATAATTTGGAAGTAGCAGTTTATGATCAAAATAAATTTCATGAAAATGATCCCAATGCCAATCAATCCACTTATAAGAATGTTCTTTTAAATTTGCATAACTTGATGCAAAACAATATCTCAATGAATAATTTCTCATCTCATAATAAAATCACATTATCACAATGGTGATAACAAATAAATCAATGGATAATCGTATAGGAAAACCAGTTAAAGAATAATGTAACATGTGCCAAATAATATCTCATGGGTAATATACCCGTTGGATCCAACATCGTACTTAGAGTCACCTAGCCTGGCTTCTAGGTTTATTCCCTAAGCCGATCCGGTTGAGGTCACCACGAATTTCACGGGCCTGTTCCTACAACCGTTGAGAACTAGGGTCACCACGATTTTCACGGGCCTGTTCCCTAACTGCCAGAGTCACCCCACTTAAAGGGCCTGTTCCCTGGACTTCACCTGGTCCCAATATCCATAAACAAAAGAGTTTTCACCATTAAATAATTCTCAAACCATGCTCATGCATTTTCTCAAAATAACTAAAGAATAATTCTCAATGCAATATAAAAGAAAAAAAAATTAACATTTCTCATAATTCAAACTAAGCTTTATTCTTCAAATAAAATATACCTCATGATTTATAAAACATGTTTTTGAAGTCAATTCTGCATGGGAGTTTGTAATTTTATACTAGCAAGACAAAACCACTCACCTTATGCCCTTAAATAATTTCTAAACACGTGCACGGATGATCCACAATCAGCCTGATACAATGGAATAAAAAAAATAATTAATTAATTAATTAATATTATTCTCAATTCTTAATCATCCACTTAATCCTAAATTCTTAGTACTTGAATCAATACTAAAATAGTCCAAACTCCTACATACAGATTGATATTCAGGGAAATACAACATGTACCAAACTTATGTGAAACTAAACCCAACACTTTTGACATAACAAAACTGACCCAGTTGTACCTAAATTTGTAACACAGGATAACTGCCCCTAATGTCATCTTCTTCACCAAGTTCATTGCAGAGAACATTCTCTCCAACGTTTTCGTTTCGTTTTTTTTTTTATTTTATTTTATTTTTCTTTTCCCTTTTCCCTTTTCTTCCTTTTTCACTACCATGGTAAAACCAGTCACAAAACTTCCTGGTCACTATCTCTCTCTATAAGTAACAGACCCAATAGTTTTCTCTCTCTCCACAACCTAGAACTCCAAAACCCGCTAAACTCACAAAATTTAATCCATTTAATTTCCAAATACAAACCCACTCTTAAACTTTCAATGTACGGCAAACACAAAATTGAGGTTATCATGAACTCCAATCTATATAGTTCATCCAAATATATGATCCCAAAATGTTATGTTAATGAACTCCACCGTTTCATGGACGTACAAAGCTATATGTATATTCAAAGCCTTTGAATCCAAACTCAAGCTTACAATAATACTGATTTCTTAAATAAATAAAAATAACATCAAATAGGCGTTCCATCCTTACCTTCAAAATCAGATTTTTGCTCTAGTCTCCCTGCAACCAAGTTATTCTTCTCTCTCTCTCTCCTTCTCTCTCTATGCGGCAGTTTTTAATATCACTTGTTCAAGGCATATAGTAAACCCTAATACAATATCCTCTAAAGAGATACTAACCCAACTGACTCCAATAAATCCGCTTAATAAATTTTATATTCTACACCCAAGCCCATGAGCCCTCAATCAGTAAACCAGTAACAAAAGATTGGTGACATGTGGCTTACTCGTGTCTCCAAAGTTCACAATAAGATTGTGAATATTACCACAGAAGATATCCAACCCAAGTTCATGTATGCTTCCTATCACATTCAATCAAATCGCACCATCCCAAAGTTAGAATTAACTCCCAAATAAGTGCATGGCCCAAAACAAACTAATTTAATTTACTAAATCCAGCTAACTAAATAACTCATATTTATTGCTAAAATTTTATTAAATAACATTCATAATTGTAAACAAATGTAGGAAAATAATAGAAATTAAATTCTAGGTCATAACAAGTAGGATTGGCTAGGGTGAGATAAGGCAGAGTTTGAACGTATTGCTTAAAGTTTTGAACGGTCTTAGTAGTGGCGCCAAGCCAAAAATTGGCCTGGCGCCACTCCTAGTGGCGCCAATGTAAATTTTGGTCCGGCGCCACTGCAACAGGCGCCAGTGTTGTCCAACCTCTATAAATACAGAGCCTCCTCCAACATGAAAAGGGTCCGCAAACTTAACCTAAAAATCATATAATTCGATATACAGAGCTCGAGCACTTCCAAAACCCTAGCTTATCTAGGTTTTCCAAACCCTAGCCATAATAGACAAACCCTAGCCTCATATACACTCCTATACACCCCCATACACTCATACACTAACCTTCAACCCTCCTTCGAAGACTTGAAGAGTTGCAATCTGAAGGTTAAAGATTGAAGGCGACTCTTGAAGATTGAATACGAAGATCAAGACGAAGACCGAAGAAAGCAAGGCGCACAAAATAAACAAGATACGGTAGGCTCCCTATTTAAATTTTCGCACTGCCCCCCTCTCTCTTCTCTCTCCTAACCCACTTGGGTTTTCTCTATTTTAATCCCTCATCTCTTTCCCCACCTTTCTTTGCATGCTTGAAACAAGGGGATTCCCGGTCCATGTGTAGGATTGGGCTATTGGAGAGTCACCGTGTCGGGGGCTTTCTTCTAGTCTAACTAGAGACCACGTGGGTTCAGCCCCCTTGATTACGTGGTGAAGTCTTAACCTTGTATGTTCACGACCCCAAAATTGCATTGTGCATATCATAATCTTGCATCTTCCAAAAACCTTTTTCAAAGTTGTTTTTCAAATTGTTTTCAAACTTGTTTTCAAAATTGCATCAAAATCCCCTTTTCGAAAACTTGTTTTCAAAACCACAATCCTAGGGTGATTCTAGCTTTCCCATGGCTAGGATTGCTTTAGGAAAGTGTTACATTTAAAGTGACCAACATGGTCCATATTTTCAACCTTTGTTGTTTTCAAAACCACTTTCTTAAAGTGGTTCTAGCCTTTTTATGGTTAGAATCACTTTAGGAAAGTGAGATGTTTTTATACCTTCTAAAAACTCTTCTTTCAAATCCCTCTTCCTCAAAATCTCTTTTTCAACATACTTTCCTAAAACTCTCCTTTCCAAAGTTGTTTTCTAAAAACTCTTCACAAAAATCTATTTTTCAAAACTCCCTTTTTTAACTCCTTTCCAAAACTCTCTTTCCTCAAAATTCACTTTCTAAAAAAGTTCCCTAAAAATCTTTCTAAAAACTCTCTTCCTAAAATCTTCCTTCTAGAAACTCCCCTCTAGGATTTTCCTCCTAAAATATTCGTTTCCAAAAACACACTTTCCACAAATTCCTTTCTAGGATTCCCTTCTAAAAATCTTCGTTTCCAAAAACTCTCTTTCCAAAATCGTTCCTCTAGAAACTTCTCCCTAGGATTTCCTTCCAAAAACTCGTTTCCAAAAATATACTTTCCAAAAATCCTCTTTCCTTAGAGCCCAAGTCAAGCCCTATAACCCACGATTAGGAAACCCTAATTTTCTTTCCAAAAACATGATTTTCAAACTTTGCCTCGAACCTAGGTTTCCAAAACCTCTTGTTTTTATATCCAAACTATACACATTTCCAAAACCTCTTTCTACGTCAAAATTCTACACTTCCAAATCTAGGGTTTTTAAAACCTCCCTTTCCAAATCCTTGTCAATTCCAATCTTCCCCTTAGGAAACCAAATCCCATCTTTCCTTTAGGAAACCAAATCAAATCTTCTCATTTAGGAAACTAGATCCTATCCTCCGTTTTTGGAAACAAAATCAAACCTTCCTTTTTAGACTCAAAATCTATATCTTTTCTAATTCAACTCTCTCTTAATTTCCCACCTTCCTAAACCATAAGCTTCCCAAAACTTTCAAATCTTTCTTTAAACATTAAGTTTTCAAATCTTTCCTAATTCCACCCTTTCCTAATTCTACCCCTTTCCAAATATAAGTTTTCAAATCTTTCCTAAACTCAACCTTTTCTAATTTCAAGATTTTCTAAAATTTCTAAATTTCAAATCTTTTTAAATCCAAAGTTTTCCAAGTTCAAAACTTTCTTAAGTTAAGACTTTCTAAATCTAAATCATTCTAAATTCTAAACTTTCTAAACTTCAAACCTTTCTAATTCAAAACCTTCTAAACTCAAAACTTTCTTAATTCAAACATTTTCTAAATCTTTCGAAAATTCTAAGCTTTCCAAATTATAAACCTTTCTTAAACTAAAATTTTCCTAATTCAAAACATTCCTAAATTCAACATTTTCCTATTTCAAAAGCCTTTTTTAAAACGAAACTTTTCAATTTCAAAACTTTCCTATTTCAAAACTTTCCTAAGTTGAAAGTTTCTTAATTCAAACATTTCCTAAATTGAAAACTTTCTTTTTTTAAAAACTTTCCAAAAATGAAATGTTCCTAATTCGAAACTTTCCTAAATCGGACCTTTCCTAATTCGAACATTTCCTAAAATCTAATCTTTCCAAATCTTCTAAGTTCAACATTTGAGTCAAATCTTTCTAAATCTCAAGTCTTTCCTAAGTCTCCTATCTTTCCTAAGTCTAGGTTTCCTAAACCTCCATCTTTCCAAAACAAGTCTAAATCTTTTTTCCAAGTTCTATCTTTGCAAATCAAAATTCAATCTTTTCAATTCCAAAATTCCAAATTCCAATTTTCAATCTTCCAATCCAAGTTCAATTTCTCAATATTCCAATTCAATCTCTTTCTTCCAATCAAACATTCTATCTTTTATCGGACTCCGGTCCAAACTACGACTGACATGATTTCTCCAAAAGGATACGTAGGCAACCTTCATAGGTGCGGTCACAATTTCTTTCAAATTTCAAATTCCTCCATATTTTTCAAAACTCAAAGTCTACAATCTTTTCAAATTTCCAATCAATTTTCAAATTTCTAATTTTAAATCTCTATTTTTGATTCCCAAAATCTTCTTTCCAAATTCAAACTTCTCTCTCTTCCTTTTCAAATCAAATCAAATCTCTTTTCAAATCTATTTCTAAATCAACTCTCTTCTATTGCACTTGTATATCATGCATCATGTTAGTTTCTTTTCAAACATTGTTTTTCAAAGTGGATAGGATTGAACATTAGTTAGTTGAAGACTCTCATAGGTGAATCTAGGGTAGATTGACATGTAGGTACCGAAAGGGCGGGGCAGGGTGATGGCTTAGTGCGTCTTCTCTACACGTGACCAACCTCCGAACTTAGGATCACTGATTTCAATGACCAAAAAGGAGTTATTTTTCAAAAAAGGACTAAATGTTTTCCAAAAGTTGCCACACAACCTGTTTTCTTAAAAACCTTCTCTTGAGGTGGTATTTTTAAAAACCTTTTCTAAAAGCCCTAAGTGTAGTCTTTGGTTTATTCTTAGTTTTTAGGTGACCCAACTCACCTTAATCAAGTTAGGTGGCGGCTCTGAATCCTTTTCAAAAGCCCTTTATTCAAATCTATTTTCAATTCAAACCTAGTCGCACTCATTCTTTTAGAAGGGTGAGTTCTAACGAGAGAGTACAACATTTTTTCCGCTTGTGTAAGTATTCCTCGAGTGCGAAAAATCTGGGCGCGACAGTTGGCGACTCCACTGGGGACACTTAGAGGGTTAGGCCGTAGTCATGTCTCTTCACCCTTTACCCATGTATAGCCTTCAATTAGCTTGGTTCAATCCTATTCACTCTAAATTTTCAAAACCAAGTTTTCAAAATTGTTTTCAAAAAAACATGCATTTATTCATATTATCTTGTATTATGTTTGTCATCCACATACAAACACTTGCATCTTTGTTTTATAGGTGCGCTTTTTGATTAAGTTTTATTAACTGCTATGCATGAATGTGATGAACAGGATGAATGAGAGTTGTTGGGCTCTTTCCTCCACTTTTAAAAAATCACACACACACTGCATGTGCACTTGCATTCTGCATACTTGCATACCCTGATATATCCTTTCTAGTTAGAAAGGGGTAATGGTATATTGGTTGTGGGCAAGATGCTGTGTCAGTTTCTTCGCCTACGGCCTCTTGATGGTTCCCCTGCTCGAATCACCAACCGATCATGGTACCACCTCGAGGAGTGGGCCTAGGTTTGAAGATCTAGGAACCGAGCCTTTCTAGGACGCATTAGTCAACCCTCAACCTCATACTCATATAGACACCATGCATAGCCGAACCTCTGCCAGATTTAAGATACGAGCATTGTTTTCAAAATCACGGAGGAAAGGGCGACTGCTCTTACTTTCATTTATACCTGTCTATTCCTGCTGTTATACTGACTATATTTATACTGTTATAATGCATGTCTAACTGCTCATGCATACACGTTTACCTTGTTATTGCCTTCTCTCTCCTTATACTCTTTGCATACCCATGTTCATGCATTCCATATTCCATGTCAAGACAAGAGTTTCAAGTAACTCAAGTCACTGCATTCTCATGCATATGATCAACGCATTGAGAGTGACAACAAGATCACTCTCCCTTGCATTAAACCTAACCAAACCCTAAGGGTTCCCGCGTAACCCTAAGGACTCATTGCATGCATCCCAGTCCATTCTATAAAAGGGGCCCCAATCCCTCTATGCTCACGGAGATAGAGTTGCCAAGAAGGCAAGGGGCAATCAATCAACAAGGTTTCTCAGCGACCTCCTCGGCATCAAATCCAAGGAAGGCGAATCCGAAGACTCAAGAGTAGTTTAGGTTTTCCCTTTGTAAAAGTAGATAGGTGGAAGTCCAAAGGAAAATGTTCCCCCTCCCCTTTATTAAAATGTATTTCAATTCTTTTGTATCTTAAACCCAAAATTTGATGTACTTCTTTACTCTTATGAATGAATGCGTGGATGACTGAAGGTTCCAACCTAATGGTAAGGTGTCTGCATACAGGGGCAAATCCCCTATCTCCAAGAATGGGCCAATACATCATGCTAGTTTCCCTCCTAAAACGGGGCACCTTAGAGCATGCATTGCATAAAAACTTGTCAAGGTCAAACACTGACTCTTTCCTTTTGTTGGTTTTAAGTACCTTCCTTCGTTCCCTAGTCTTACAAGCATGGAATTGCTTACTCTTGATACCTTAACTCAATTACTAGTAGAGGCAAGAGGAGTCAAGCATAAGATGACCGAAATGGAAGGCATGCTTTCCTCACTCTTATCCCACACAACCTGTGAGCAAATAGAGTCCTCGCAGGTCCAAACCTATGATGGATGAAAAAGGATGAAGAAGGAAGACCATGACTGTGCCACCACCATTGCCTACCAACGACCTCCCCAGGCCGAGGGCCTTGCTCGAATGCCTTCCAAACCAACCCTTAACCAAACACGAGGGTTATATGATCTTTCCTTCGGATATCAACCCAACCCTTTTGGCCCTGCCACCGAAAATTGTCCCATTTTGAAACATAGAACCCGAAGCCCTTTCAATTCCCGAACCATCAACCCAATTGTGACCTCACCAAAACTTAGTCCCCAATCATCAAAAACATCTGCAATACCTCCTCGGACTAGGCGAACAAGTGGGAAAAAGTGGACGTTTACAAAACTCGCGTGCTCACAAATCGTGGCTTATTTTAGCCTCTTAGTAGCTGGATATCTAAAACCTGTACCTGCTCGACCCCAGCCCATTCCTCTGCCTCATTACTTCAAATCTGCAGCAAGCTGTAAGTATCATTCGGATAGCCAAGGACATGATACTGAAGATTGTTTGGCCCTCAAGCATAAGATTCAAGACCTAATAGATAACAAGATCATTGAGGTACGACCAGGAAATCCTTCTCCGAACGGCTCTGCAAACCCTCCACTGACCATACTGTCAACATCATTGCAAAGTTTGGTAACAACAAGGTTTGTTTTGCTGCATGCCAAAAGATATATTACAAGGACGGGGAGGAAATGGAACGCGAAGATGCCTGGTCACAGTATAATCCCAATGAGATGCCGACCCCCGAAGACAAACTCGCATATGAATCTGTGAAGAAAATTGACGAGGAACTATCCAAACTTCGTAATAAGAATCCCCCATTATGTACACCTGAGGAGCATCGAGCCCTAACTAGAGGCCAAAGCAAAAAACCTCGGGCACGACCTATCGAGCTGGACGAATACAAGTCGCTTGAGTGGTTTGTTAGAGAAACTCCGGAGCAAACAAATGAAGGCAAAATGGTCAAGAAAGCTGACAACTACATCATCACTGCCAACTACTTGGAACTCCGGGAGAAGCATCTACCTATCCTGCCTTGACTGAAAATCTCAAACGTGGATGGAATGTAGATAAGGGCATTGTCCCAAGGCCGTACTAAAATGGGTTCCTTGCACAAGCATACAAGAGAGGGGTGTTGTCACCCACTTTCTTTCTATCCCTCTTACTTCCTGTCTTTAAATTAATGTTTACATTTTTTTATTGCTTAAGAACTTTATGCTTTCCGTAAAAATAATAATAATAATGACGGTCTTTTATTCTATTGTTGTTGTCTTGTCTTCCCTTGGGAATAATGACTACTTTCTACGCAAGGGGCATGGTGTATCTTATGGAATGATCCAACTTGAAGGGATGATAGCATAAGTTAACCACTCACCAAATGATCAGTTTTTCAGAGAGAGAGAGGATAAGGATGAGTGAGGATACTACCCAAAGGCAGCACTTGTAGGACTCCGAAGCTAAGCGATGTGTGACCAGTTTATCAAAATGAAGAGGAGCCATCTTTCACTTCCCCACGTATAAATAAAAGAATAAATAACTAAATAAATAAACAAATGTGCTTATATTCCCCTTGTTTAACCCCTAGTGCCTCGCGGAAAGCGAAAATTTCTCTTTGCCAACCCCGATCCAAGACTGTCCTCCCCACACTAGGGCATACAATATTTGAGAACTCTAGGAATGGTGTCCACCCCCACTGTGCTAAGGCAGCAATAAAAGCTCTATAGATCAAGCAATCTAATTCAAAATGAAGAGAGGCCCTCATTTCATTTCCCATACAGTTAAAAGCAACCCCTTGCCAAACCTGTTGAGCCATCTATCCTTTTCTCAAGAAAACCCCAACCTAGGGATCACCACCCACACTGGGTAGATTGAACTGCCAAGGAAAAGAGCTAAAGAAAAAGGGTCGAAGAATTAGTCGTTCCATAAAAGAAAAAGAAAGGAAAAAGTAAAGGAAAGGATTCGCCAAGGGGCAAGAGGCCGAAAAACAAAATCATTCCTTAAGGAAATGCCTGAAGAAAATCATGATTGAGTCATCTTCAAAGGCATAATAAGAGGATTGAAAGAAAAGAAAATCATGTTTATCTCAAGAAGTATATAGAAAGGGTGAAAGAACAAGGTCATTGTCACCCTAAGAAGTATATGGTCAAAAGCAAGATGGAAATTTAAAGGTGATCCTAGGTTACAAGGAAACCCAGTAGAAACAATAGGTTCGAGCCTTTACCCTTTTCTTGCAAAACCCTGAAACCATGGCCTGCATTACAACCCTAGTAAAGTCCCCTCTAATTGAAAACGGATTGCTTGATCTAAATGAGCTGAACACGTTGCCAAAGCCAAGAAGGATGCTAGCCTTAGTGAGAAAATGGTTAAGGACAGTATGGATCTAAACCTTGCTGAAAACAACATTGAATTTGAGCCTACATATCCCATTGTTTCTAAAACCCCATAACCTAGCCCACATTACGGTCCTAAACAAAGTCTCCTCAGATTGAAATGACTGGCCACTTATCACTCTGCCAAGGGTCAAGTAAGCTATTGCTAAAACCCCGAGAGTCGAGAGTCTCAGCCCAATAACCCTATACACTAACCCTAAGATAGAAAGTTGGAGGCGATCAAGAGGTTGAGAAAGGTGCGAAGTGCTATCATTCAATCAAAGTAGGGTTGAGCCAGAAGAGAGGCTAGACTCCTAAGGAGGAGGGAGTTATCATTCCCAAGACTACAAGTCTAACAATACCCTGTGTCATTCTATTAACATACTTCTAACCTGTGCATATGTGTAAAAAAAAAAAAAAAATCAGCATAAGCTTTGCACACATAGGATATAACTCCCTGTAGAAATAGAAGTCACCAACATCAACTCATGTAATAAATATCTAACATCATCATACATCACATGCATCTGATCATATGCCTAGCTATAAAGATCATAAATGTATCTTTCTATCCATGCATCTAAGTACCATAAATATTTATTTTTATACAACATATCAAAATAAAACTGTCTAACATAAATACAACTCAATGACTAAGGGCAAAAGAAGATCAGGGTCTCTACAAGGGGCATCTATCATAGGTCGAAGTCAATATCATCTGGATCAAAATCCCCGAAACCCGGCATTGGAGGAGAGGGATAACTACTCGAAGCACCACCATCCTGCAGGGAAGATAGAACCAAAATCAGCTGCAAACAAAAGGAGCTAAGCAACAGCAGAGCAATAAGGAGCAAGGAGAGAATAACTTACCCCCCCACCGCCCATCTGAGATAACCAAGCCGTCAAGGAAGCTATGTCGGCCTGGTACTGATCCTGCTCATCTGGTACTGATTTCTCTGGTCTCTCACGGTAGTAAACTCAACCTGGGGCACATATCCTCCAACACGGCGCCACAAGTCAACCACCTCCTAGCCAACAGCGTACCCGCCGACCACTACCTCAAACCGGGTCAAGGCACCGACCGAATGAGCCCCAAAGTGCGCAGCATAATTTGTATCCGGAAGAAGCAAGAACTCGGCACCTGGCTGACGCTCCTGATAAGGGATAGGTACTCCCGCCACCAAGGCTCCAAACATATACTCTGGCAAAGCTCCTGCCGATCGGAACTCCTTATAAAACTGCCGCCAATGTCACTCTTCAAGATAGGACTCCCAAGCGTCATCACTGAGAAAGGCAGCTCACGATAAGGACAACGGAACTAGGTATCGGATTGTCTCGTAATGGACTGATCCAATGAAGGGCCGCCAGGTCACATCCCTCACCTCAATCAGCTCCAGGTTAGCCTGGAGTGTCATAAAGTCGGTAATCTCTGATCGCTAGGCTACCCGGTCACGAGCCCACCTCAAAGCGCGAGGATAGAGGTCATCCTCAACAACTGCAGGGCGACGAACGGGAAGGTACTCATAGCTCCACCAGAAGAGGAAGGGCCAGAAACTAGTCATGCTACCCCAACGAGAAGAAGTCCGAACCCGCATCGACCGAAGGAAATAGCCAAGGGAAAAAGACCCCCAGTCCAGCTCAGATAAGGCTCCAAGATCGGCTATTATACTTACCAAACGACACGGCACGAGTGACTTGTTGTTGTTGTAGAAGCAGCTAAAGATGATATACAACACAAGTCGCCGTCTCATGATGTCTCGCCTGGCAGGCGATGGCTCAGTAGCAAAAGTACGCTCATCCTGACTGATCCAAGAGACTGGGAAGGCAGAACGCTCAGGAGGAGGCAAGTCTAACAGCAAATAGGCCTCGTCCCTATTGACTGGATGCAGGGTGATCCGCCTGCCGACAAAGGAGGGCCCTGTAATAATCGCCCAATCCAAGGGAGTAGGACCTAACTCGAAGCCGACAAAATGAAAGGTCTTGGTCTTCCCGAACCACCGCTCAACCAACGTCAGTACTAAATGCTAGTTCAGGCGGTTCGCCTGTAATCCCATGAAGGCGCCAAATCCAATCTTCGCCAAGAAGGCACGATATGATGGAGCAGCCTGCTGCATGGTCACAAAAACCTGATGAACAGCCCCTCTGAATGCTGTATGTACCCGCGGAGGAGGTAAATGCTGTCTAGAGTACACGCGAGGGTGATAAGCCAAATCACCGAGTGGGGGAATATCCGGCACCTGCAAGTCTCCCAAGTCAGCATCCGTCTGCCTATGCCTGGAAGAAGCTCTCCCATAACTGGTCACCTGATCCCCAAGGCTCGGTACCTCCTCCTCAGCACCAACCTCCTTGGCAAAAGCCTGCTCAACCGGAAGAAAAGGGTCGACAGGTAGCCTACTCCCCTGCCCACTCGGACTGGATGAAGATCGTCTGGTAGATCGTCGACTACCTCTGGATCAATTAGAGCCGCTAGCAGAATCTGTCCGGGCCGCCTTCCCCAAGCGGCGTCTCCTCTCAGAACCGTCATCACCCGCGTCTGCCATCCTAAAAAGGTAAGCCAAGGTAAGTGATGTTAATATACCATCCGTGCAATTCAAATAACAGTAAAAAAAAATAAACAACTAACACAAACAAAACAAATAAAGGACTTCGAACGCTAAGTCAAAACAAATTTTCTACATGCACATGTCGATTTTCCAATGTCAAATCAAATTTCAAGGGTTCTTTGCCTTTTTCCTTCAAAAAGATTTTATTTCTAAAACTTTAACCAACTCTTTCCCTAATTTCTAAAAAATTTCAGCAGAGTCCCGTTTAAAAATGGCCCCTACAACACCCATGACATCAACACAAAATACAAAATGTGCACTTTCCAACATAACAATCACATAACAACGGCACTCATGCACATTTTCAATTTTTTGAAATTTTCCAGACACATTTTTTATTTTTCAAATAAATCAATGGTTTTCAAACGTCTCCTGAAATTTTGCAAAACCACCTCAAATGTTTTCTAAAATATTCCAATATTTTTCCAAATTTCAAACTTTTAAAAAAATTTCATCAATTTCTTGAGTTTTCTCTTTTTTCTAAATTTTCTAAGTATTTTCCTATTTTTCAAAAAATCAAAAATTCACCAAGTTTTCAAAAAAAATCACAAAACTTCATACGGTTGTTAAACAGATTTTTCTAAGGCACATTGCACAAAAACATAGCCAGAAAACCCAATGCCCATGCCTGTAGGAGCAGATCCCCTATTCCTGCAGAAAACTCTCTTCGCATAATCATGAAAAATCATTCAAATTCAATCAAACAACCACCAAAAGGAAAAAACAACATTACCAAAGTGTTCAAAGCATATCAAAATATCAATTTTCACTATTCACATGATTCAAACGAAGTTCTACCCATCAAAATCAACAAAATTTAAAAACTCACTCTTTGGAAGTTCTCCGGCGAAATATTCTCTTCCGGCGACTCTTCCGGTGACGTGGTCTCCTTCCGGCCATCACCCGTGGTCTCCAAGAAGTGCCCCTTCAAGGTTCAAGCCAACTTTCACGCGAAGTCTCTCGAATTTGCAGAATTTCTCCAAAATATCACAGCTGTTCGAACCAGAAATTTTCTGGTTTTAACTCTAAGCCTAGCGCCACTAGCAAAGGCGCCAGGCATTTTTTGCCAAAGGCGCCACTGCTAGTGGTGCCAGTTGCAAAATCTGGGCAGTTTTGCCTTTTTTCCTACCAAAACTCATTTTCGAAGGCCTTTTTGGCCCGTTATCCGTTTTCGACCCCCGTTGTCAAAGGGTTTTCAATGTCCGTCCCTCCGATTGTCTCGCAGTCAACATGGGACTCTTACTCTTATCGTTTTTTGTCTTTGAGAAGCAAAGACAGAAAAAGAGGGGCAGCTGTAAGCATCCCATTTTTTACCGCTCGGCAGTCTACACTCCGTCCAGACTTGTTTTCAAGTCATTGTGGGCGTATTCCAATCGAAACCAATTTTCTAAGTCCAAATCCCGTTTGTCCATCGCCTCGTGGGCCCACCAAGCCCAAATAGAGGCAAAACGACCAAAATGCCCTTAGGGGCATTGTCCTTCCCTTTCCAACTCCAACCCCTCTCCCGAGACAGTTGATTCCTCGAGACGGTAAATCTATTCCAACTCAGGCACGTCTTTTCGAAGACAATAAGTCCCCTTTCCAATCCCACTCTCGAGACAGTTTATTCCAAGAGACGGTTCCAACTCAGGCACGTCTTTTCGAAGACGATAAGTCCCCTTTCCAATCCCACTCTCGAGACAGTTTATTCCTCGAGACAGTTCCAACTCAGGCACGTCTTCTCGGAGACGATAAGTCCCCTTTCCAATCCCACTCTCGAGACAGTTTATTCCTCGAGACAGTTCCAACTCAGGCACGTCTTCTCGGAGACGATAAGTCCCCTTTCCAATCCCACTCTTGAGACAGTTTATTCCTCGAGACGGTTCCAACTCTGGCACGTCTTTTCGAAGACGATAAGTCCCCTTTCCATTCCCACTCTCGAGACAGTTTATTCCTCGAGATGGTTCCAACCAGGCACGTCTTTTCGAAGACGACAAGACCCCTTTTCAATCCCACTCTTGAGACAGTTTATTCCTCGAGACGGTTCGAGTAGCAAAAATACTCACAAAACCGTTAGAGTAGTGGAAATACTCACAAATAGGTCGCTATAGAGAATTGCCAACAAACCCCTGTGTCACAACGACTGCCGTCAAAGTGGCGGAAACACTCAAAACCCAGGTCAACACCAGTGTCTGTTAGCCCACTTCGGTGAAAAATGACCAAACTGCCCAGTGGACCTTTTCCGAGACTTTCCGGTCAAGATAACCATTTTGCCCCTAGGCATCCGAATGCCCCGGGAACTACACCGGCTCTGGGTATCAAATCGGTAACCCTCTGAGATTACTTCTTATAGTATTCTCAACCTTCCTTTACCTTTCCGGATCATTCCGAGTCAATTCTGGCCAACCCGGTACAAAAATGACCGTTTTGCCCCTAGTGGGCCGGTCTCCTTTTTTGACCACACCGGCTCTGGGTATCAAACCGGTAATCCTCTAAGATTACTTCTTATAATATTCTTAACCTTCCTCTATCCTTCCAGATCATTCCGAGTCAGTTCCGGCAAACCCGGTGCGAAATGACCGTTTTGCCCTTGGTGGGCCAGTCACCTCTTCTGACCACACCAGCTCTGGGAATCAAACCAACAACATTTGGGAACACTCTGAATAATGTTTCCAAATCCTAAGTCTTCTTCCGAGACAGTCCGAGCCTATCCCTGCAGCTTCCGATCCGATTGATCGTTTTACCCCTAAAGGCCCAATCAACCCTTTCGACACATCTTACCCTCATTTTTCAAGTCAAATACCTCCGAGACACTATTCTAAGTGTTCCTGCTCTTTTCTGGCCTTTCGGATCATTCCCGGCCACTTCAAATCATTTCCGAACTTTTCGGAGTCACTCCTAGTGAAGCCAGGCTAAAAATTCCATGACAGTCACTAGTACAGGCGCCCAAATCTAGTCAAAGATACGTTGCTTGCCGACCTTAAATATTTCCTAAATGGCTGGCGCCACTACTAGTGGCACTAAGCCAAAAATTGGCCTAGAGTGACACCAGTGTAAATTTTGGCCTGACGCCACTATAACAGGCGCCAGTGTTGTCCAACGTCTAATAATACAGAGCATCCTCTAATATGAAAAGGGTCCGCAAATTCAACCTAAAAATCATATAATTCGATATACAGAGCTCGAGCACCTCCAAAACCCTAGCTTCCCTAGGTTTTCTAAACCCTAGCCACCATAGACAAACCATAGCTCATATATACTCCTATACACCCCCATACACTCATACACTAACCTTTAACCCTCCTTCGAAGACTTGAAGAGTTGCAATCTAAAGTTTAAGGCAGCTCTTGAAGATTGAAGACGAAGATCAAGACGAAGACCGAAGAAAGCAAGGCGCACAAAATAAATAAGATACGGTAGGCTCCCTATTTAAATTTCTGCACTTCCCCCCTCTCTCTTCTCTCTCCTAACCCACTTTGGTTTTCTCTATTTTAATCCCCCATCTCTTTTCCCCCCTTTCTTTGCATGCTTGAAACAAGGGGATTCTCGGTCAATGTGTAGGATTGGGCTATTGGAGAGTCACCGTGTCGGGGGCTTTCTTTTAGTCTAACTAGAGACCACGTGGGTCCGGCCCCCTTAATTATGTGGTGAAGCCTTAACCTTGTATGTTCACGACCCCAAAATTGCATTGTGCATATCATAATCTTGCATCTTCCAAAAACCGTTTTCAAAGTTGTTTTTCAAATCGTTTTCAAACTTGTTTTCAAAATTGCATCAAAATCCCCTTTTCGAAAACTTGTTTTCAAAACCACAATCCTAGGGTGATTCTAGCTTTTCCATGGCTAGGATTGCTTTAGGAAAGTGTTACATTTAAAGTGACCAACATGGTCCATATTTTCAACCTTTGTTGTTTTCAAAACCACTTTCTTAAAGTGGTTCTAGCCTTTTTATGGTTCGAATCGCTTTAGGAAAGTGAGATGTTTTTATACCTTCTACAAACTCTTCTTTCAAATCCCTCTTCCTCAAAATCTCTTTTTCAACATACTTTCCTAAAACTCTCCTTTCCAATATTGTTTTCTAAAAACTCTTTACAAAAATCTATTTTTCAAAACTCTCCTTTTCAACTCCTTTTCAAAACTCCCTCTCCTCAAAATTCACTTTCTAAAAACGTTCCCTAAAAATCTTTCTAAAAACTCTCTTCCCAAAATCTTCCTTCTAGAAACTCCCCTCTAGGATTTCCTTCCTAAAATCTTCGTTTCCAAAAACACACTTTCCAAAAATTCCTCTCTAGGATTCCCTTCTAAAAATCTTCGTTTCCAAAAACTCTCTTTCCAAAATCTTTCCTCTAGAAACTTCTCCCTAGGATTTCCTTCCAAAAACTCGTTTCCAAAAATGTACTTTCCAAAAATCCTCTTTCCTTAGAGCCCAAGTCAAGCCCTAGAACCCATGATTAGGAAACCCTAATTTTCTTTCCAAAAACATAATTTTCAAACTTTGCGTCGAACCTAGGTTTCCAAAACCTCTTGTTTTCATATCCAAACTATACACATTTTCAAAACCTCTTTCTACGTCAAAATTCTACACTTCCAAATCTAGGGTTTTTAAAACCTCCCTTTCCAAATCCTTGTCAATTCCAATCTTCCCTTTAGGAAACCAAATCCCATCTTTCCTTTAGGAAACCAAATCAAATCTTCTCATTTAGGAAACTAGATCCTATCCTCCGTTTTTGGAAACAAAATCAAACCTTCCTTTTTAGACTCAAAATCTACATCTTTCCTAATTTAACTCTCTCCTAATTTCCCACCTTCCTAAACCATAAGCTTCCCAAAACTTTCAAATCTTTCTTTAAACATTAAGCTTTCAAATCTTTCCTAATTCCACCCTTTCCTAATTCTACCCCTTTCCAAATCTAAGTTTTCAAATCTTTCCTAAACTCAACATTTCCTAATTTCAAGATTTTCTAAAATTTCTAAATTTCAAATCTTTCCAAATCCAAAGTTTTCCAAGTTGAAAACTTTCTTAAGTTAAGATTTTCTAAATCTAAATCTTTCTAAATTCTAAACTTTCTAAACTTCAAACCTTTCTAATTCAAAACCTTCTAAACTCAAAACTTTCTTAATTCAAACATTTTCTAAATCTTTCCTAATTTAAAATCTTTCTAAAATTCTAAGCTTTCCAAATTCTAAACCTTTCTTAAACTAAACTTTTCCTAATTCAAAACATTTCTAAATTCAACATTTTCCTATTTCGAAAGCCTTTTTTAGAACGAAACTTTTCAATTTCAAAACTTTCCTAAGTTGAAACTTTTTTAATTCAAACATTTCCTAAATTGAAAACTTTCCTTTTTCAAAAACTTTCAAAAAACGAAACGTTCTTAATTCGAAACTTTCCTAAATTGGACCTTTCCTAATTCGAACATTTCCTAAAATCTAATCTTTCCAAATCTTCCAAGTTCAACATTTGAGTCAAATCTTTCTAAATCTCAAGTCTTTCCTAAGTCTCCTATCTTTCCTAAGTCTAGGTTTCCTAAACCTCCATCTTTCCAAAACAAGTCTAAATCTTTTTTCCAAGTTCTATCTTTTCAAATCAAAATTCAATCTTTTCAATTCTAAAATTCCAAATTCCAATTTTCAATCTTCCAATCCAAGTTCAATTTCTCAATCTTCCAATTCAATTTCCAATTCAATCTCTTTCTTCCAATCAAACATTCTATCTTTTATCGGACTCCGGTCCGAACTACGACTGACTTGATTCCTCCAAAAAGATACGTAGACAACCTTCATAGGTGCGGTCACAATTTCTTTAAAATTTCAAATTCCACAACTTCTTTCAAAT
Organism: Euryodendron excelsum; assembly: GCA_033060915.1. Lineage (NCBI taxonomy): Eukaryota > Viridiplantae > Streptophyta > Magnoliopsida > Ericales > Pentaphylacaceae > Euryodendron > Euryodendron excelsum. The sequence goes on from CM065386.1 coordinate 38,631,872, forward strand.
TTCAAATTCCTCCATATTTTTCAAAACTGAAATTCTACAATCTTTTCAAATTTCCAATCAATTTTCAAATTTCCAATTTTAAATCTCTATTTTTGATTCCCAAAATCTTCTTTCCAAATTCAAATTTCTATCTCTTCCTTTTCAAATCAAATCAAATCTCTTTTCAAATCTATTTCTAAATCAACTCTCTTCTATTGCACTTGCATATCATGCATCATGTTAGTTTCTTTTCAAACATTGTTTTTCAAAGTGGATAGGATTGAACATTAGTTAGTTGAAGACTCTCATAGGTGAATCTAGGGTAGATTGACATGTAGGTACCGAAAGGGCGGGGTAGGGTGATGGCTTAGTGCATCTTCTCTACACGTAACCAACCTCCGAACCTAGGATCACTGATTTCAAAGACCAAAAAGGAGTTATTTTTCAAACAATGGCTAAATGTTTTCTAAAGGTTGCCACACAACCTGTTTTCTTAAAAACCTTCTCTTGAGGTGGTATTTTCAAAAGCCTTTTCTAAAAACCCTAAGTGTAGCCTTCGGATTATTCTTAGTTTTTAGGTGACCTAACTCACCTTAATCAAGTTAGGTGGCGACTCTGAATCCTTTTCAAAAGCCCTTTATTCAAATCTATTTTCAATTCAAACCTAGTCGCACTCACTCTTTTAGGAGGGTGAATTCTAACGAGAGAGTACAACATTTTTTCCGCTTGTATGAGTATTCCTCGAGTGTGAAAAATCTGGGCACGACATCCCCTAGTTTTGAAGATCCAAAATTTCCTAGCCATGTTTTCAAACTAACAAAAGTTTTTTATGGTTTGATGCAAGCCCTAAGGGCTTGGTATGAAAGATTGAGTAAGTTTTTAATTGAAAAAGATTTCTCAAGCGAAAAAAATACATACCACTCTTTTTATCAAAGTAAAAAACAATGACATGCTTTTAGTACAAATATATGTGGATGATATTATATTCGGTGCTACTAATGAGTTACTTTGAAAAGATTTTGCTAAGTGTACATAGGTAAAATTTGAGATGAGTATGATGGGTGAGCTCAACTACTTTCTCAGACTTCAAATCAAGCAATCCAAGGAAGGCATCTTCATCAACCAAGCCAAATACATTAAGGACTTAATCAAAAAGTTTGGCATGGAAGATGCAAAGCCTATAAGTACTCCAATGAGTACTACAACAAAATTGGATAGCGATGAGAAAGATAAATCAGTGGACACTAAACTTTATAGAAGTATGATAGGATTCTTATTATATCTAACTGTTAGTAGACCAGATATAATGTTTAGTGTTTGCTTATGTGCTCGTTTTCAATCCAATCCTAAAGAATCTCATGTGATTGCTATAAAAATAATATTTTGATATCTTAAGCACACACATAACTTTGGGTTATGGTATCCAAAGGGTACTTGCTTTAATTTGAAAGCTTACACTAACGCTGATTATGGAGGGAGTAGAGTTTATAGGAAGAGCACAAGTGGCTCTTGCCAACTCCTAGGCAACATGATTGTATCTTGATATAACAAGAAACAAAATTCAATTGCTCTCTCCACAACTGAGGCTAAATATGTAGTAGCTGGTAGTTGTTGTGCTCAAGTGTTATGAATTAAACAATAGCTAGAAGACTATGGAATCTTGTTTGATCATATTCCTATTAAGTGTGATAATACTAGAGCTATAAACTTGACTAAAAATCATATTCAACACTCTCGCACAAAGCACATTGAAATCATATATCACTTTATACGAGATCATATACAAAAATGTGATATTAAACTTAACTTGATGTGGACCAATATGCAATTGGCTGATATTTTTACTAAACCATTGAGTGAAGATCATTTTTGCATGATAAGAAGAGAATTAGGGATGAGTGTTCCTGTGTCTTAATACTTATTTAATTTGAGTGAAATTTATGTTTTGAATGTTTTAAATATGATTATCATTTATGTGTCTCATGTTCATAATTCATTGCATGATCATATTAAAACAAACTTTCTCTCCCATATTGAAAAACCATCTCATGAATTCCTTATACTTCACATGCCCTAGTCTGATTGCATGTGTCGACACACCATTTCCATATGTCGATACATCATGATAGTGGACTTAAAATTATTTTGTTGACACGCATGTGTCGACACACCAAATTCATGTGTTGACACATGAGTCGGGCCTATATACTTTAACAAAGCCCACTTTACAAAAATTTGAAATTTCCCTCTCTCTCTTTCACTCTCACTCTTTTTCTCTCCCGCTCCCCTGTTCGCACCAAAACCCAACCGTCACCTTTGAACCATCGCAAATCATCGCTCCATTCTCATTATAAACCCTAATCAATCTCATTCCATCTTCTCAATCATCTTCTCCATCTCTCGAAGCTTCAGACTGTCAATATGGCTCCCAAGGTTGATCAAAGGTAAGAAAACCCTAAAGACTCCTCTACACGTAGTTAAAAACAAAAAAGGCTTGGACCACCAATCAGAGAATTAGTTGAAAGGGCTTCATCCAACCAACCTGCTTGGGATGTGGTACACTTTAGGGATGTAATGGTTAAAGAAAGGTATTTGAATATTTTCGGTCTCAGTAATATTTTGAATGGATGATGGATTAACTATGAGTATTTTGAAAATGAGAACTTTGACTTTTCTCACATCCTTACTAGTTTGGGATGGAAACCCTATACCTTGATTCGAGAGAGTGTATACCCTAAATTGGTTATGCATTTCTACTCAAATCTCATGAAAAAGGTTGGAAAGAAAGAATTGACTAGCTATGTGAAGGGAGTAAAGATCACTCTAAATGAGTTCACCATTTCTGAGATTATGGGAACTAGGTATGGTGGAGAGACCTACTTTGAGACTATAAGCCGAAAGAGACAACTACATGTTCTCTATGGTCAAGACATGCCTGAGTCCACCCAACCTGTAGCCAATGACCTTCCTGTTGAACTAAGATTGGTACACCATTTTCTTGCCAAAATTTTTCTACCCAAAATTGGTAGTTTTGAGCATGTGAGTGAGGAGGACTTATTTTTCCTATGGGCATTCCTTATAAATTCCAAAATTGATGTTATGAAAACTATTTTAATAATCACCACTACAAAATAATTCAAATTAAAGTATTGAAATCAATCAAAAGAACAAACCTTGGTCTAGGTTAACATCCACCATCGGAATTTACAACTGATCATCGATGCAAACATATCAATTCACACATTGAATATTCACCGTCAGAATTATTTTCCTATCCCTCCTTAGTTGTAGTTAATCAGAAACAAGATATCTGATTAACCCTAACTATTAAACAACCCAGGAAAAGCACACAAGGTTTAATCTAGTAGTAGCCTTAAGAATTAGAGAGATCGACGAAACTAAACAACACAAGCACATGCGGTTGCATTTAATTTAGTCGAATGCCCTTCCTAAGATATAATAATTCCCAACGCAGTAAATCATTAAATCTCAGTTGCTTCACAAATCAGAGGAATCAAACAATTACGAATTTGACATCTAACTCAGCAGTAGATTGCAATGATTAATAAACTAGTAGGCCTCCTAGAAATTAAACAATACAACCATGAAAATAGGAATAGAACAACATTCGATACTCAAAGCATAAATTGAATAATGAAAACAAATTAGATCTCACAGTTTATTATTAATTCCGAGGTTTTTGTCTCCCTTGACCAAGATTCAGGGTTTAGCCACGTAGGGCCATGAAAGCAACTCAAATAATGACCTAGAATAATCTCCAAAAACGACCAACCCTAGAAAAAGTCCCAGCTTTTATAGGCTTCTGAAAATCTGCAACTGCACATGACCATTCGATCGCCCTTGCTACCGTTCGAACGGATCGGACTATCGTTTGAATTGTATGTTGAACGCACTTCGAACGGTAAAACATGTTCTCTGAATCTTTTGAACGCTCTTCGAACCTAAACTTTACGTGTATCTGTCTGACGTAGCATTTGAACACATCTACTACCGTTTGAACGCCTCTTTGGACCGTTCGAACGCCTCTTTGAACGCTGTGTGTATTTTTACTCGAATTCGTTCCTTTTCAGCTAGGATCCTCTTTCTAGGCATTCCATAGCACCTGAAGTTAAAATACAAGAATAGTGAGTATCTTTAGGTATCAAATACGTATAAAACACTAAACATTAAGGGATAAAAATATGATATTTGCATTCTCGTCAAATTCCCCCACACTTAACCTTTGCTCGTCCTCGGGCAAAACTCAAACTCATTTTCCTGAGATATCAAAGTCTCAACAAAGAACAACCAAACTTTTCAAAACTCATAACATATCATGAATAACATTCTTAAATAACTCACAATCACTTAGCAAGCATTTCCACTTAAAGATGGAGTAAACAGAATATGTAGACCCTTACAGATATAAACACTCTACTCTTATGTATTTAAAGGGTATGTGTATCACTCAAATTCAATCCAATGAAAATGATCTACCATAGGCTTGCATATCTTTTCATTCTCCATCACTAAGATCACATACAGAACACAAATCATAAGGACTTTTCAAGGGTTATAACGGGTTTAGGATCAAGGCGGGAAATATTTGGGAATGTAGCTCAAAAGCCATCGAAACTAGTGGAGCAAAAATGAATCAACCCAATTTCGAATATATAAAACATATAAAGCCAATCACTCCATTTAATAGCTTCTATCTTTGTATAAATCCCATATAAACAGACCCATCTCTTAGAATTTTAGGAGGAATTATGAACGTGGATAATTTGTAATATTAAAAGCAATTTCCTCCATCACTTCCCTTCTCTGTTTTTTTTTTCTCTTACTTTTTTTTTCTTCTTTTCTCTTTTTTTTCTTTTTAAAATTACATCAACAATGGAACTCATGAATTGAGAATGAAAACTTGTTCCTTTTCACCAACCATAGCCCTACCACAATTCTGGACACCCCCACACTTATTTCTTGCGCACCCTTACATATCATAAGGATGAACAATGCTCCACTAGCTCTACGGCTTGGGTAAAGGCATTATTATTTTTTGGGTTTCAAGCTTGTAATGTGGGTTCACAAAGGGAAAAATTAATTACAAGGTAAGCTATTTGGCTTATGTAGCTTATAACAAAGATGGCCTTAATCATGTTCATGCATGCATGTATCAATATGACCTCAAAGAGAATCAAGGCAACTTCTAGAGAAACAAATCCAAGGAAGAATATATCACATGAAAGGAAATAGTGACTGATATAGATGTGTCAGTCTAAAGGCTCAAAATCTCACCGGCTTTTGTCTACCAAATTCAGTCGCTCTAATCTTAAGTAAAATAACTAGACTAATTAATTCTAAGTTGGAAGATTACTTATTTAATCATGTTATGAATTCTTCAAGCTTAATTGAATCTTGTTATTATTATTATTATTATTTTGTTTTATTTTTATTTTTTATTGTTTTTTTATTTAACAAATACAAAAACACAACCTAAATCCCCTCCCCCACGCTTAAAACTTACATTGTCCCCAATGTAAAGTAAAATGCACAGAAAGGGCAGAGATAACTAATATATAAATGCGAAAATAAGAAAAGAAAAATGAACTTCCTTTGGGTTGCCTCCCAAGCAGCGCCTTTGTTTATTGTCATGGGCTCGACTCCATGCTTCCTTCTTCAATCCGTATAGATCGGATCCTCAAGGTCCAAGTTCTCCACATTCTTGACTTGGAAACCTTCATAGAAATGCTTAAGTCGATGGTCATTCACCTTGAACACTTTGGAAGTGGCTAAGCTTTGAATTTCAACTGCACCATGAGGAAAAACATTAGGAATAAGAAAAGGTCCAATCCAATGAGAACGCAACTTACCCGAAAACAAACGAAGCCAGGTTTGGTATAAAAGAACTTTCTGATCAACTTTAAACTCGTTCCTAGAAATCTTCTTGTCATGAAAAGCCTTCGTCTTTTCCTTGTAAATCCTTGCACTCTCATAGGCATCATTGCGAATTTCCTCCAACTCTTGTAATTGCAAAATCCTATGTTCTCCACTTTCATCCATCTTCATGTCAAAACTCTTGATAGCCCAATAAGCTTTGTGTTCTAGCTCAACTGGAAGGTGGCACGGTTTTCTAAATACCAATCGATAAGGTGACATACCAATAGGCATTTTATATGCAATCCTATATGCCCACAACGCCTCATCCAATCGCAAACTCCAATCTTTTCTACTTGGATTGACTGTCTTTTCAATGATGGACTTGATCTCTTGATTTGACACTTCTACTTGTCCACTAGTTTGCGGATGATATGAAGTTAACACCTTGTGCATTGTATGGTACTTTCTCAACAAAGTTGCCATAGTTCGATTGCAAAAGTGAGTACTTCAATCACTTACTAAAGCTCTTGGAATTCCAAACCTGGAGAATATATTAGACTTGATAAAATCTACAACAACTTTAGAATCATCAGTCCTGGTGGCTTTAGCTTCCACCCATTTCGAGACATAATCAATAGCAAACAAGATATAAACATAATTGAAAGATACAAGAAATGGTCCCATGAAATCAATGCCTCAAACATAAAAAAATTTCACAAAATAGTATGGGATTTTGTGGCATCTCATTCCTGTGGGATATATTACCTATCTTCTGACAAGGATCGCATGACTTACAATAAGAATATGAATTTAGAAATAGAGATGGCCAATAGAAACCACATTCTAGCACTTTTCTCACTGTTCTCTTGGTTCTAAAATGACCTCCACAAGCATAAGAATGACAAAAGGTTAAAATAGACATGATTTCATTTTCAGGCATGCACCTTCTGATTACTTGATCCGCACAATGCTTCCATAAGTATGGATCATCCCACACATAGTATTTGGCATCACTCTTGATCTTATCTCTTTGAGTCTTAGACAAACCAGCAGGTAGTATGTTAGTAACAAAATAATTTATAATATTTGCATACCAAGGTAATGTCACACTTGCGGAAAACAATTGCTCGTCAGGGAATGTTTCCTGCAAATGAAGTTCATCCTCGACATGAACTAAACGACTCAAATGATCGGCGACATGATTTTCTGTCCCTCTTTTGTCTTTGATCTCCAAATCAAATTCACTTAAGAGAAGTATCCATCTAATTAATCGTGGTTTTGCCTTTTTCTTCGTCATTAAATAACGAAGTGCTGCATGATCAGAGTAAACAATGACTTTAGTACCAAGTAAATAAGATCAAAACTTTTCTAAAGCAAAAATAACAGCTAAAAGTTCTTTTTTAGTAGTAGTATAATTTCTTTAGGCATTATTCAAAGTTCTAGAAGCATAATAAATGGCATGAGATGCTTTTTCAATTCTTTAACCCAAGACAGCGCCGACTGCATAGTCACTGGCGTCACACATTATCTCGAAAGGAACGCTCCAATCAGGAGGCTGGATAACTGGGGTAGAAGTCAACAGTTCCTTTAGCTTATCAAACATCTTTTTACATACTTCATTGAACTCAAAAGTCACATCCTTTTGTAGTAACTTGCATAGGGGTGATGCTACTTTGGAGAAGTCCTTGATGAATCTTCGATAAAAACCTGCATGTCCAAGAAAAGAACAAACTTCCCGCACACTAGTGGAATAAGGTAAAGATTGAATAATGTCAACTTTAGCTTTGTCAACCTCAATTCCCTTAGATGAAACAACATGACCTAATACTATACCTTGTTCAACTATAAAATGACATTTTTCAGAGTTTAACATAAGGTTAGTTTCTATGCATCTTTGAAGAACAAGTGTAAGGTTATGTAAACAATTATCAAAGGAGTCTCCATTAACTGTGAAATCATCCATAAAAACTTCTATGATATGCTTAATATAATATGAAAATATGCTAACCATACACTTTTGGAAAGTGGCGGGGGCGTTGCAAAGACCGAAGGGCATGCGACTATATGCAAAAGTGCCGAATGGGCATGTAAAAGTTGTATTCTCTTGATCCTCTAGCGCCATTGCAATATGAAAATAACCAGTAAAACCATCAAGGAAACAATAGTAAGAATGACTAGCTAACCTTTCAAGCATTTGATCAATAAAAGGTAAAGGGAAATGGTCATTGCGGGTTACAACATTTAATTTTTTATAATCTATACAAACCCTCCACCCATTCTAAACACGGGTAGGAACTAACTCATCATTTTAATTTTTCACAACAGTTATTCTAGTCTTTTTAGGAACAACTTGAACTGGGCTAACCCAATTGCTATCCGAAATAGGGTAAATCATTTCAACTTCAAGAAGTTTAAGGATCTCCTTCTTTACTACTTCGATCATGAGTGGGTTCAATCTTCTTTGTGGTTGACGGGAAGGTTTTGCTCCCTCTTTAAGTAGTATACGATGCATGCATGTAGACGGGCTAATTCCCTTAATATCCGCAATTCTCCAACCAATAGCCGTCTTATACTCCTTTAGGACCTGCACAAGTTTTTCTTCTTGCAACTCACAAAGTTTGTTAGAGATGATCACTGGTAATGTTCCTTCATCTCTAAGGAACACGTACTTGAGGTGAATGGGGAGAGGCTTTAAATCTAGAATAAGGGCCTGCAAAACATAGGGTAAAGGCCTCTCATTAGAAACTGGAAATGCAACATAAGGTACGTTACCTAACTGTTGTAACTTCGAAAAATCATTCAGTGCTGCAACAATTTCTTGCAGATCAGTACTCAATACTAACTCTCCATTTTCTTCCTCAAGATGCTTACTGATGGCAACTTCCAATACATCTTATACATCAAGTTCAAAAACTTTTTGTGCTAAAGAATCAATCACATCAATAGAATAAACAGGATTATCATCACAAGGGTATTTCATGGCATCATAAATATTAAATTTAACAATTTCACCATCAAATTCCATGGTAAGTGTGCCAGTATGGACATCCATCTTGGTCTTAGATGTCTTTAAAAATGGCCTTCATAACAAAATAGGGGCATTTTGGTCTTCATTTTCCATATCGAGCACATAAAAATCAGTAGGAAAAACCAAACCGTTAACTTGTACAAGAACATCTTTAACTACACCCTTAGGATAAGCATTAGATCTATCAGCCAATTGAATCACAACACCAGTTTTATTCAAAGGTCCAAGTTTCAAAGATGTATATATAGAATATGGCATGACATTAATAGAAGCTCCTAAATCAATCGTGGCCTTCTCAAATCTAGTGTTACCTATCATACAAAGGCTAGTAAACATACCTGGATCCTTGCACTTCGCAGGGAGTTTTTCTTTGAATAACTGCAGAAACATTATCATCTACTCTTTCCTTCTCACATCTTTTAAGTTTCTGTTTCCCCTTAATTGTACACAATTCTTTAAGAAATTTAGCATAACGAGGTACTTGTTTGATAGCATTTAAAGTGAAATATTTATCTCGCATCTACGAAAAGTCTCATATAAATCTGTAGTTTACTCGTCTTTTCTAGATTCTGCTAAAGCCTGAGGAAAAGGAGGTACAGGTTTATAATCAGAAAGATGTGGGAATTTACGATTAGGTATGTCAACGTCATTGATAACGTTCTCGTCTGCTATGATATTTTTCTCCTTTTATTAGTTCGACGATGTAGGGTTTGCCTTTACTGGAATCTCAATCTCTTTACCACTTCTCAAAATGATTGCACTTGCATTTTCTCTTGGATTTACTACCGTCTGAGAGGGTAATTTTCTTGAACTTTGAGCTTCTAGCCAACAAACTGCGATTGTCATCTGGCTCATCTGATTGTTCAGGCATTGAATACTGGCCCTCGTCTCTTATTGAAATTGTTTTGTCTCCTGCTGAAATTGTGAAGTATTAGTGGCAAGGGACTTAACAATATCTTCTAAAGACATACCTGAATTAGAAGTTTGGCCTGGTTATTGTCTAGGGGGGTATGGTTACTCATATTGCTGGTAGCTTGGATGATTTTGAATCACGGGCTAATTTAGATGTGGATTCCCATAGCTAAGATTGGGGTGATCCCTCCATCCCACGTCATACGTGTTCAAATATGGATCATACTTTCTTTGTGGTTGTCCAAGAAAACCACCAGCTGTATTCACTTGCTCTATGGGCTCCTCTTGAAGAGTTGGACACATATCGGTTGGATGCTCTGCTACTGAACAGATTCCACAAGCCTTCACTGTTTACATATTACCTACAGCCATTTGACGAACAAGAGAAGTTAGACTTGCAATTTATTGTTCAATGGAGGAAATATTTACCTCATTGACATGCTTGGATGAATGGTCAAGTCAAGTGCCAAATTGTTAAGAATTGGCTGCCATATTTGCAATCAGATTTCTTACGACCTCGGGAGTTTTATCCACCAAAGCTCCTCCACTAGCAGCATCAATCATGCTTATTTCAGTGGGCAAAAGGCCCTCATAGAATTATTGAATAAGAAGTTGCTCACTAATTTGATGATGGGGACAGCTTGCACATAATTTCTTGAAACGTTCCCAGTATTCATGTAGGGACTCTCCGTTGTGCTGTCTCACACCATAAATTTCTTTTCAAATGTTGGCTGGCCTTGAAGCTGGGAAATATTTCTCCAAAAATAATATTTTCATCTCGTTCCATGTGGTAATACTTTCGGAGGGTAGATAATAGAGCCAATCCTTAGCCGAATCCTTCAAAGAAAACGGGAAAGCTCTTAATTTAATTTGCTCTTCAGTCACTCGCGTGGATTTCATACTCGTGCATACTACATGAAACTCCTTTAGATGTTTGTGGGGATCTTCACCAGCAAAACCATGAAAAGTGGGCAAGAGATGTATTAATCCATATTTTAATTCAAAGTTAGTAGGAACATCTAAAGTAGGGAATGTTATGCATAAGGGTTGTTGGTTCAGATCAGGTGCAGCAAGCTCTTTCAAAGTTTGATTTCCAGCCATGACTTCCTCCTCTTCTGAATCAAAATCGCTAGGAAATAGGGAATCAAGAGCTGGATCGTTCTCTACAGAATTTCTCCGAGCGTCCCTTCTTGACCTGTGTAAAGTTCTCTCAATTTCTGGATCGCACTACAATTCACCTTGATTAGAAGATCGAGTTACGCTCATAAACACTCAAGAAAACTCTAACCAACCCTGAAAACAATTCAGAAACAAAATCTAGAGTAATGAAATTAATTGAAATATTTTTTTTTTCGAATGAAATAAAGATCATAAGAAGCACAAAAATTAACTAAAATCACTCCCCGACAATGGCGCCAAAATTTGGTGTGCTGTCGTGGGCACCCAAAAATAAAACCGATACCCGAAAAACAAATATATAGTAGTGCAAGTAAGGATCGTTCCCACGAAGAGTATTTAGCCTAGTTTTATGCTATATGAACAAGGATTGGGAGGTTTTGGATTTAATGAAAGCTATTTTAATAATCACCATTACGAAACAATTCAGATTAAAGTATTGAAATCAATCAAAAGAAAAAACCTTGGTCTAGGTCAACATCCACCATCAGAATTTACAACTGATCATCAATGCAAACATATCAATTCACACATTGAAGATTCACCGTTAGAATTATTTTCCTATCTCTCTTTAGTTGTAGTTAATCAGAAACAAACAATTTGATTAACCCTAACTATTAAACAACCCAGGAAAAGCACATAAGGTTTAATCTAGCAGCAGCCTTAAGAATTAGAAAGATTGATGAAACTAAACAATACAAGCATACGAGGTTGCATTTAATTTAGTCGAATGCCCTTCCTAAGATATAATAATTCCCAATGCAATAAATCATTAAATCTCAGTTGCTTCACAAATCAGAGGAATCAAACAATTACGAATTTAATATCTAACTCAACAGTAGATTGCAATGATTAATAAACTATTAGGCCTCCTAGCGATTAAACAAGACAACCATGAAAATAGGCATAGAACAACATTCAATACTCAAAGCATAAATCGAATAATGAAAACAAATTAGATTTCACAGTTTATTATTAATTCCGAGGTTTTTGTCTCCATTGACCAAGATTCAGGGTTTAGCCACGTAGGGCCATGAAAGCAACTCAAATAATGACCTAGAATAATCTCCAAAAACGACCAACCCTAGAAGAAGTCCCAGCTTTTATAGGCTTTTGAAAATCTGTAGCTGCGCACGATCGTTCGAACGCCCTTGCTACCGTTCGAACGGTACGTCGAACGCACTTCGAATGGTAAAACATGTTCTCTGAATCTTTCAAATGCTCTTTGAACCTGAACTTTACGTGTATCGGTCTGACGTAGTGTTCGAACGTATCTACTACCATTCAAACGCCTCTTTGAACGCTGCGTGTATTTTTGCTCGAATTCGTCCCTTTTCAGCTCAGATCCTCTTTCTGGACATTCCATAGCACCCTAAGTCAAAATATAAGAATAGTGAGTATCTTTAGGTATCAAATAAGTATAAAAGACTAAACATTAAGGGATAAAAATATAATATTTTCATTCTCATCAGATGGGCTACAAGAAACTCGATGGCCAATGGGTTCCAAGGCCTAATAAAGTTGCCCCTGGTAGCACTTTCCAAAAAAGAGCATCTATTTCTGGACCTAGAAAACCCCTAGCCCAATCTCTTGAAGCCACTCAAGTTGATGAACTTTTGGGCAATATGATGGACATGCTTCAAAGCATGAACCAGATACTTGATGATGGGTTGCAACAGTTAAAGAGCAAGATGTGATTCAATTGAAAAAGATTGAGATTAAGAAAAAGGAAGCAGAAAAAGAACAAGTTAATGAAGAGGAAAATGAGGCAGAAAAGGAATCTAAGACTGAATATAGGACTCCAACCAGAACTCAAGAAGAAAAAGAACCAGAGGAAGAACCTGATCACGAGGACACAGAAGATGAGTCTGAGGATGAGTCTGGGGATAGCCTATCTGATGTCCCAAGGAAGAAAGCTGGTTCAGCCAAGCGAAACACATCATCTGTCCCAGTCTCTAGACCTTTGCGCAGGCGGCCATATTGTCTGAGGTCTCGATTCTTTTCTAGCCCTTCCAATACTGCATTTGACCCAGTTGATCTATTACCCTCTCCCTCTCCATCTCCATCTCCTTGACCTTCTCCAAAATTCTCCAACATCAACAACTTTTTTTCTATGGCTCTGTTGTTGTTTTGTTGCACATTTTGTGGATATCAACTGTTAAACATCTTATAATACTTTTTGAATGAATGAAATATGATCTTGATCTTTTGCAAATTCGATGCCCTGACTTGGTTGCTTGTTTGCTTTCCTGATTATATAATTTACTTTGTTATAATATTTTTTTGCTATTGTACCTATCTGTAATTTTTATTTTCTTTCTCTCTTTTTGAGGAATTGACAAAAAGGGGGAGAAGAATTGGACAACAATGAGTGTTTGATGAATTAATGTAAAATAAACAATAAGTGTTAGATAAATTGGCATTGATTACTTGATTATATATGACATTGAGTGGAAATGAAAAAACATGTTCTCAGTGGGAGTAACATGAATCATTTACCTCACTTTGTTATGAATTAACTGATAAAAACTCCATAAGAGTTGCTTTTGAAAAGTCTTTTGTCTCTTAAGTATTAGTTGCTTAATTATGAAACAAAGGGGGAGTTCTTTACTAGTATGTCATCCAACTTTGTCCATTTCATTTAATCGAATATTAATTTAATTTGCAAAGGTTTTGTCATCATCAAAAAGAGGGAGATTGTTGACTCAAAGTTAATCCCCATGTTGATTTTGATGATAACTAAACCTTGTGTTATTTTACTAATGCATTTGCTTAGTGTGCAGATTAATAAAGATCATAATTTAGACTTAGAGGTTTGACTTTAAGTTTAACACGTGTCAAAGTGAATGCACAACAAGCTAAGATCAAGCAATACACTCTAAGAGTTATGTAATGTACCAAAATAGAACATTGACACCTATTCCAACTTCAAACATATGATTTACATTCGAAGAGATTGAAGGTGTTCAAATAAAGATTTAATCAAGTATGCATAGACTCAATGAAGTTGACTTGCATTCCAAGAGATTGAAGGTGTTCAAAAGAAGATTTTATCAAGTGTGCAAAGATCAATTGAAGATGATTTGATCTTGAAGAGATTGAAGATGGTTGAGAAGAGAATTCATCATAATTACATAATCTATACAAAGAATCCAAGTAAAAACTTCATCTGGGATGTAAAGAATCAATGAAGATAATATGTATTCAAGGAAATGAAGATGTTCAAGAGTAGACTTCATCAAGCTTGTAAACGTCTCATTGAAGTGATTCTAAAGAAGAAAGAAGAATTAGTAGCAAAGAGAAGAGATCGGCAATGAGGCATCTTGAAGCTTTACATGAAAGAAAAAACTCGGCAATGAAAGAAAAAGCTTGACAATAAAGAAGAAGAGCTCGACAATAATGGAGTGAAGTTATGACAGTTTGGAAACTAAGAAAATATGATTATCAAATGATAAATTCAATCCAAATTGAATAGAGAACAACTTTGGTGAATTGAAGACTTTGATTGATCATCATACCCCAAATAAAAGACTCCTTGAAGATCTTATAGTATTGCTGAAGCTGAACTTGATCATTGAAAGAGAGAATGAAGATTTTTGGGCAATGTGTCGAAACATGAATGTGAAGAGTTGACACATGAAGATAGAAGCAAGATTTTTGAGCAATGTGTCGACATATGAAAATGAAGAGTCAACACATGAAGATAGAAGCCAAAAATCTGAAGACAGAATGATCAAGTGTCGACACACGGAGTTGATGTGTCGATACATGGAGACAATGGACAACATTTGGAAAATACAAGCCAAATGTGTTGACACATGAAGCCTAGTGTCAACACCTGGAAAATAATAGCTAGTTTTTCTAACATTATAATAGACTGGACTTGCATTCAATGAACCCCAACAACCTCCACCGAACGAAATCAATAAAGGGGTTTATATACAAGATTCCAATAACATTTATACAGAAAAGATACAAGAAAACAAGGACCACTGACTGATCAAATTGAAAAATCTATAGATTCCTCTTATCTTCATTAAGTGAGCTTTTATTTTTCTATCCACTCTTGATAAAGAGTTTGTAATTTGTTTGTACAACTTCATACACCTGTAAGTGAGAGTTTGAAAGTTCTGTTGTAGAAGAAAAACTCTTGTAAGTTAAAGTGGATCTTGGACAAAACCACTTGGTAGCTGGAAGAACTTGGGAAGAAGTTCTTGTGTTAAAGTGAGCTGAGCACTTGGCAAATTAGTTCTTGTGTTAAGAACTAATTTAGCTAGTGAAAAACATTGTAAATCTGGCAAGAATTGAAAGAGAATTGAAGGAAATAAAAGAGTGCATTAATAATAATAAACTTGAATCTAAGAACATTCACAAGAATTGAAAACAATGAATTAAAAGTAAAGAATCAAAGCAATAATCTCAAATCTAGAGTTCTTAAAATGTAAAAACGTTAGAAAAAAAACTCCCTGAACAATTCTAACTAATATGCTTCTTTCTCTCTAACTCTAACTAACTCTCCTCTAATTTTAGGACTCCTCTTTGACTCCAAAGACTGAGATTCGAGCTGATCCAAAAGTCAGGCCCGCGTTAGGCCATCTGTAAGGTGTTCGGATGGGTGGGCGTCTTGATAGGCCAAGATGGGCGTCTGGACTGCCAATGGCCAATCCATTTTTCTCTTTAATTTCTACTGACTTTTCCCAACGTCTTTTCAATCCTTTTAAGTCCAAAAACCTAAAAAAGTGAATCAAACATTATTAGCATCAATATTACATTAAAATAACACTTAATAACTAATACTAGGGCTAAACAAAGGTAATTTAGGGTTGTAAAACTACATTTTTAAGGTGCAATCAGTGGACCAAAACTATAGCCCATGACTAGCAAATCTAAAATCACTAAAAACACTTAGACTAGTAAAACGTAATGTAAGAATAAATCAATCTGCTGATAAATACAAATTAAGACTTAAAAACTACCATGGACACTTTCCTTTAAATCATAATGTCTTATTGCATCTTGTGGTACATACGCTTTGTTTTTGGCTCTTAAAGTGAATTAGCATTGTCTAGCCAAACAATAGCTACATCAAACATCCGATTGTTGTTGAACAAGTAGAATATGTGTTAGTTTTAAATAATAATGTTGGTTACTAACTACAATAAGCATTTCATTCACTTAATGAAGTAAAAATACTTTTGATTGATTTTGCATGGGATGGTTTAAAATATAATTCTGTAGACCACATCGATTTTGTAGTTACATATTTTGGACACCACACGCATGTTACTGCCACCATTAATAATAAACATGCCAGTTTTATTCACACAAAAAACAATATTTGCAAAATTCAACAATTTTCTAGTGTTCTTTCTGAACTTTGGGGAATGTTTTTGTCACATAAATGAATCACATAAATGAATAAAATATATTTTTGTCTTTTAAAACTTACCGCCATAGGTTTTGTACTCGTAAATGTCATTCTTTTCCTCATTCAAGTTTGATTAGGCCCTTTAGTTTCCAAGTGTTCATTTGTAGAGTTTTTTCAAATGTGAGTATATTTCTTATACACTCAATGGATTCAATCTTACAAAATTACCTGCGTGGATGTTAGATGTGTGATATTGAGTGTGAGCTCTGTTTTTTAGAGAGAGAGAGAGAGAGAAAGAGTTATTTGTTGATGTGGCTGTGAGTTAAGGAACTTGTATGGTCGTGCTTCAATTTTACAAATTTTCATGTTTTTATCGGAAGCTTGAATGTCAACAGATCATTTTCTTGGGAAACTATAATTTACTTTTTGACATTTTTTTATTATTTTGTGACATGATAAATACTTATTGCCAAAGTCTTTCATAGTACATACCTTCACTTGGATTTCTTTGAGTCAAAAGTTCATCTTGAGGACTTAGTTGGACATCAAGGGACTCAGGTAGACTTCCAAAGTTTTTTCTTTGTCACAATCACCTTGTCACTGTTCCTAAAGAAAATATATATATTCTCTTGCCAAGAGGCATTGTTGAAAGCTCAGGCTACCAACAATAAGAATACAGATTTGAGTCTAAAAGCAGTCACTTTGCACATATAATGCAAAGAATAGGTCTCTATCCAGTCAAACACCTCCTAGCATCCTGATTAATGGGGACTAAAACTGGGTGATGTCTTCATGTCCTGAAAATTGTATTGCCAGTGTCTATTTTTTTAAGAAGTTATGTATATGGCAGAATGGTTATTCACCATCTCAGAAAACTTGTACCATAAGCACGGTCTTAGGTCATGAACGTTTCTTCTGCTATCATAATTACAAGTACATCAATGATTTTATATATAGCCTGATTAAGAAAGTTTTAATAAATGTGCCAAATGTTGGGCTACAAATACGAAAGTCTAAATTTTGAACCAAAAATGTGAATTATAATACAAGTGGCAGAAGTAGTTTAAGATAGATCTCTCTTCTCTTTCCCATCACCTTAGTGGGTTGTTCACCCCATTCAAGAGCTTTATCAATGGCTCTTATAATTGACATAAACTCTCTTGGGAAGGGATCACTTGCAGTACCTGTTTGCTCGTTCTGTTTAGGGGTATTGCAAGCTCCCTCATTTACTCACAAATTGCAAATTGTCAAACCGGACATTGACCACGACTCTTTACCCATGGCATAATGCATTCTTCATGAAACATATGGCTGCATGGAGTGAGCATCATTTCATGTTGAGGCTCAAAATCTTCAGAACAAATGGTACAATTCTTACCATCTTCATTTATTCTTTTTCACTATCATTGAAACTATGTTTAGCATTGTCTCTATAATACAGGCTTCGTCTCCTTGGTGTAGCATAGTAAATTTCTTTCTTCAGCTTCTTCAAGGCATTCTTTTGCTCATCTTGGGTCAGTCTTGGATCTGCTTGCTGAGTAAGGACTTGCATATTCCATTGTCCCATGAACCTTTGAGGGGACTCAAGGATGAATTGTCAGGTTCTAGGATTGGTGTTTCTTGGTATGTCATCAAGGAGTGGAAATCACAAAGTAGAATTCGGTGAGACTATAAAACTACAGTTTGTTTCATAATTTGTTCATTAAGAGAAGGAAAAAGCTTCTAACCATTAAATTAAGAGGAATACGAGAAAGCCATTCAAGTATGGACAAAACTAAGAAAATGTGTGTGCATGTATGCAAATTCTCTAAGATATGTTATCGAAAAATTATTTTCTTATAGAAAATTATTTTCTTACATATTTTTTTCCATAGGATTTTCCAACAAAATGATGTGGTAGTGGCATTTTCTTAAACATAATTCAGTCACATCATTTAGCATACTTTTTTCTATTTCTATAACATTACTCTATTATATGTACATATTGTTGATTCATATTCTCTCATAAATCCTTTAAATAATATCAATTTGACTTGGGTTTCAAATGGTTCGTTTCTCAGTAGTTCTGGCACTTACTGCACATCATACAAGTTTTTATTTTTATTTTTTTCTTGATAGTTTTGTTTTAATATAGTTATTAGTACCGAACCAACCGGTTTTCAAATGGTTCATTTATCGGTAGTTTTGTCACTCACTACATATCATACTTTTTTTTTTCTGGACAATTTCATTTTATAGTTATTAGTACCAAACCATTCGATTGAATTGAACCTTAAACCGCTCTAATTCAATAAACTTACCATAAATACTTATGAACCAGACGGTATTTTAGAAAACCGATGAATCAAATGGTTTTTCAAAAAAATCTAAATGATAAATTATTCATGATTTAAAACCATTTGTCTTTTTCAAAACAAGTCTTTTGTGGTCTTTTTTTAAATAATTAAAATGTAGAAACCATAAATACAAAAAAAAAAAAGAAGATAAATAAATATGAGAAAGATGAGGGATAGGAAGAAAAAAGAAAAAAAAAGATCAAGCAAGTTAGTGCATTATCTCTTAATAATGCATGCTATTATAAAGTTTTACGCCATTTCTTTTAAAAATAAAAATACCAATGAGCATTAGATTAAAAAAATTAAATTGAGGAGAAAAAGAATCCAATTCTTTTACACTGGTGGTATCTGCAGTATCTAGTGGTAAGAACTTTTCCAACAGAGTCTATGCACAAGAGAGGGTGAGAGAGAGAGAGAGAGATTTCAAAAACATGTATCATGCATCATTCATCCAAAAAGTGATGACCAAACCTCACTTTCAAAACTCTAAAATGGATACACCTAGACAATTAGTAACTAGTGATTCAAGTGAGTGAATTAAGGGTGATTAGACATGTAGGTACCGAAAGGGCGGGGTATGGTGACAATCTTAGCATATCTTCTCTACATGTAACCAACCCCCAGACCATAAATTTCTATTTTGAAGACCAAAATCAAAGTCATGTTTTCAAAAGGGCTTTCAAAAGGTTATTAAAACTTTTTTTTTCAAAAACCTTCCTAAAAGGACATTTTCAAAATCTTTTCCAAAAACCTAAGTTTAGTCTTGGGATTATACTTAATCTTAAGTGACCTAACACATCTTTAACTATGTTAGGTGGTGACTTCAAACTTCTTCCAAAAGCCAATTCAATTTTAAGATCAAACATAGTCGCACTTGTCCTTCTAGGAGGATAAGTCCCAAAGACAATCCGGCATGTTCGAGTGTCTTCCAATTAGTTCTAGATTAATTTCGAGAGCATCTAGTCAAAATGATCATTTTGCCCCTAAGCATCTGGTTGCCTTCGGGAACCACACCAAATCTGGGTATCAAACCGGTAACCTTCTGAGGATGCTTCTAATAGTATTCTCAAACTTCTAACACCTTTCTGGATCATTCCGAGTCCATTCCAGCAAGACTGATGCAAAGTGACCGTTTTGCCCTTACTAAGCTGATTGCCTTTTCCAACCACACCAGCTTTGGGTATCAAATTAGTAATCCCGTAAAGCACTCTTAATAGTGTTTCCAACCTTCAAGCCTACTCATGGGTCTCTCCGAGTCCATTTTGATATTTTTTCGATTCAAATAACCATTTTACCCCTAGTGGGCCAATCGACATGTTCAACTATTCTAGTATTGTTTCTCAAGCTAGTTACCTTTGGGACGCTCTCCTAAGGGTTCCTGTTCATTCTTGGCTGAGTCTGGTTACTCAGAATCTTTCGGATCAATCTTGGACTTTCCGAAGTCACTCTTAGTAGAGCTAAGCCAAAAATTTCATGATAGTCACTAGGACAGGTGCCCAAATCTTTTGCCTTGCATACCAAGGGTCGAAAGATACGTTTCTTACCTCTCTAAAAAATTTTCTAAGTGATGCCAGTGGGAAATTTGCCTTGCCACCACTGCAACAGGCACCAAGGTGGTTTTGTTTACCTATAAATACAGACCCTCCCCTTACGTAAAAAAGGCCAGCAAACACAATCCATAAACTCTGTCTCTCTAAAATCAAGCTCGAGGTCTCTCCAAACCCTAGCTCTCTCAAGCCTCTTCAAGCCCTAGCCTCCATACACTCAAATATCACATTTTCCTAAAACAATCCTAACCATAGAATGGTTAGAATCATCTTAAGATTGTGGTTTTAATGAAAATAATTTAGGGTTCACACCCAAAATATGGACCTTAATAGTCACAATGAATATAACACTTTCCTAAAACAACCCTAACTATGAAATGGCTAGAATCACTTTAGAATTGTGATTTTGAA
Organism: Euryodendron excelsum; assembly: GCA_033060915.1. Classification (NCBI taxonomy): domain Eukaryota; kingdom Viridiplantae; phylum Streptophyta; class Magnoliopsida; order Ericales; family Pentaphylacaceae; genus Euryodendron; species Euryodendron excelsum. The sequence continues at coordinate 38,652,506 of CM065386.1, forward strand.
AACAAGTTCGAAAAAGAAGATTTTAAATCCAAGTTTTGAAAACAACTTTGATGTAAGTTTGAAAATAATTTTAAATGCAATTTTTAATAGATGTATGAATATGATATGCACAATGCAAAAGCGTCATGAATATACAAGGTTAAGCTTCACCACATAATCAAGGAGGCCGAACTCACTCCACCAATGGTTGAACTAGAAGAAAGCCCCCAGCACGGTGACCTTCAACAGTACTTCCTAGGCATGAACCGGGAAGTCCCTTGTTTCAAGCATGCAAGAAGGGGAGGTAGAAGATGGGGATTAAAATAGAAGAAAACCCAAGTGGGCTAGGAGGGAGAAGAGAGGGGGAATTACATAAAAGTAAATCAAAAGCCTACCTTGTCTTCTTCTTGCTTTGCTTGCTTTGTTTGCTTTGCTTGCGTAAACCATGAGAGCTTTTAAGTTGCAATACTTGAGTCTTCCAAGGATGCTTTTCAGGCTTGTGTTTGAGTGTATGAGACGTATAGATGCTAGGGTTCCTTAACATGGGTTCTTATTACTTTAGGTCCTTAGGAAAATATTTAGACAAGTGGCATGGAGGTGTGTTGAATTCTATGAATCATGATCAAATCAATTATGGAATGTTAATTAATTTTAAAATTTTCATACCTTTCTCTTTAGAAAAGAAAGGAAGCCTATTATTCTAGGATGCTATAATGATCTACATGGTTTGCTTTTGCTACATAGAAGAACATCATATATAGGCCCCAAACTCAAAACTTATTGATGCCCTCACACAAGGCTCAAGATGTTGGAATTTGGCAACTTTACATCTAAAAGTAACACTTGCGTTGAATAACATGAGAGAGAGAGAGAGAGAGAGAGAGAGAGAGAGAGAGAGAGTGAGTGAGTTTGGTGCACTTGTAAGCTACAATGTTGTTTGGTCTAGTGACAAGTTGTGATCACGATGGAGCAATGGTGGGTTCAAACTCCAAAATCCTTCACTCTGATAAAAAAAATATACCTCCTAACTTCATTGATCTAAAAGGATTATGAAACAATGGTAGAGATGGTGGGTCTCTTTGTTTCTAAGTTTCATGGGTCTATAGCGATGAGCGGTGGAGAGAGAAGGTGAGAGGGGTCTGACCAACCACGGAAGAGATGGGGGTCGTGGGTCTCTTGGGCGATAACTTTCCTCCACTGGTTTGGTGTCCTATTTATTATGGTTTCCACCATGGATGGTGGGGTTTATGGCCTTTGGAGGTGAAGTTGTGGAGGTGGATGGAGCGAGTGGTGATCGCAAATGAGTGTGCTCAAAGTACATATTCTCCCATAGAAGCCTCATAAGTTTTGTCAATCTAATAAATTTCTTGAACTCCATATATTTAAAACACTACAGAAAAAAGGAAAATAAGTATGCAAAAGAGTCTACCTCAATAATAAAGCAGCAAAATACTACCTCAAATATAAAGCAAAGCAGAATATTGCCTACAACAATGCCGTTATAGACCTCATTGCAATGACCTAGCAACTCCTTGAATGATACAATCTAGAACAACATCGACTTGAGCAAAATGAGGCAGTTGCTAGTCGAAGGCAGTCCACAGTTTAGGTGCCATACAAACGTTGAAGAAGTAGAATTTGAATGGAAACACCCTAGAAAAAAAAACTCAACGATGAGGGAACTATAAGAGTCATCAAATCTGTAGCTTGCATAAGCTAAAGCATCAGAAGATGTAGCCAAGATGTGTTCATGCTTCCACCACCGTGTGGTGATGATGTGCAGACTGAAGCAATGTGAGGGTGAGACGTGGAGAGGGAGGTGAGTCTATGAGGAGTATGGTGGCTGGAGTAAGGGGTAAAAAGGTGGTGGTACGATGGCAGTCACGAGTAGCTGGAAGCGAAGGTGATTTGAGAGAGAGAGAGAGAGAGAGAGAGAGAGAGAGAGAGAAAGAGAGATGGATTGAAGTGTGCTGTAGTGATACTGTGATGGAGAAAGGGAAGAGGCTGTGTTGGGGTGGTTCAATGCGGTATATGAGAATATTTATTTTAAAAGATTATTATTTAACGAGGGTCCTTTTAAACTTATTTACAGGGCTTCATTAGCAATGACGCTTTTAAGGCAAGCGTCATTGCTAATGATGTTTTTAGCTTTTGTTTTCCTCCCTTTAGTTTTTTTTTTTTTTTTGTGAAATGATAGTGGAATTTTGAAAAATAACTTAATTTTAAAGTAAAAACGTCATGTATAATGATGCTTTATGTCTTAGAACTGAAAGCATCAACAACAATGACGCTTTTAGTTATGTAGCACTAAAATTATCGTTAGTAATAACGCCTTCAGTTCTAAGATAAAAGCATCATTACTATTGACACTTTCATTGTAAAAGCGTCAACAGTAATTATGCTTTTATCGGGATAAATATCTATAATAGCTCATTCTTTTTTCACTTGCGCTATCTCTTTTTGGTCTGACACTTTCCTCCCACTTTAGATCTCTTTCACTTCTTCAAACCCACTTCAAATCTTGGGGAAAATCGTTGGCTTATACTATATTGTTGATTGCTTAACAACATTGAGAGTAGGGAGTGTATCTAAGCTGTTTTCTAGAGTTGGGGCTCACTCAAAGCCCTACATTGTCCATTAAAGCCTCACTGTGCAGCCCACCATTGGTCAACTGAGTAGTAGCTCAGTGGAGTTAGGGCTCATTTCAAGCCATCACCATTTGCACCATTGTCTTACTCATCTACCACATGCGATGGTCGTCCACCATTGTCACAGGTAAGGATTTCATTTCTTTAACCGTTTTTTAAGCGTTTAATGTATGATCTTTGATTTTATTTTTACAATTTCATTACATTGTTAGCTTTATATTACTATCGACAGCTTTGATAATTTGGTTTAATGTATGATTTGCTTTATATTAATATTGCAATTTAATTATATTTTAAAGATTTAATGTGTCAACTGTGCAAACCATTTTAAATATTGTTAGCTTTACATTAGATATTTTGATAGGGATGTGATGCAGAATAAGGAGACCAATAATTTTAATTTCCTTAGAACTAGAGTTTTAGTAAGACTTTATTTTAGGAGTTTTATTTCATGCAGAATTCTATGTTGTTTTCTATTTTGCATTGCCTATTTATATGGCAAGGTAGGTAAACGAGTGATTAGCTTTGATTATTATTGAATTGATTGAATATTGGATTCTCTCTCCTGTGAGTTTTTTCCCAGTTTTCTTCCTCATCTTTTCTACCCATTTTGGTTCTTTCCTCCTTTTCTCTTCTACCAATTCTATTTCTACAATTTCTTAGTTCTTGTATTATGTGTCCTACATCAGGATGACTTTTGCTAAATTGCATTCAGTCCTTTCATATAGATGCACACCAGCAACACGTACGTTTTGGTGCTATATGCAAGAATGTACATTTTCCTTTTAGATACTTAAAGAAAGAATAAAGAACCTTTGATTATGGAATTTAATTTCTTTAAAACTTTTACAGATGAATGCAGACAAATTATAAGCAAAATAGCATTTTTAAATAGCTTGAAAAGAAAAGAAAAATCGAAGCATGGGGTGTGTGTGTTGTTTGGAGAAGGAGGGGGGGGGGGGGATTGGATGTCATACGAAAAGAGTAAAAGGTTTCATTCTTCTTGTCTTATTTCCATTTGAGTTCAAATAGATTTCAGAAATTCCATAAGCCGAACCTACTATCGATAGGTCTATAGATTCTAGATTTGTTGTTGAAAAGCAGTATATTATATTTGGAAAACTTATCATGTTTAATGTATCTATCCAATCACCCTCAGAGTAAAAATAAGCTAAGATATCTTGATGATTCTTTTGTTCATGACTTATACGTTGTCACCATGAGTACGAATCATTGATTATGAAACCAAGTTGGGATGTACAACTACTACAAAATTTTAAACTATAGAGTATTAATTGTTAGAGTTTAACTATAGTTTTCAATAGAATCTGTGAGTTTCGAAGCACAGGACCTACGGACGCTGATGACGAGGTCATCATAGTCCCAGTGGGGGGGAATTAGGGCATACTCCCTCCCAGACACTTAAACGTTTCTCATAAGGTTAGTATCGGGGTTCAACAATGCAAAATTGACTAGATGGACTTCGTTGGACACAAAACTTGACACACAAGATAGCGCAGGCACACTGGACCTGTGGGCACTAACAGCGTGGTCATTGGAGTGCCGGTGGGGGAGTTAGGGCATATTCCCTCCCAGGCACTTAAACTTTTTCAATAAGGTTGGTATCGGGGTTCAGCGATGCCAAATTGGCCAAACGGACACAAAACTTGACATGCAGCATGACATAGGCACTTGAAACCTGAGGCCACTAACAACGTGATCATCAGAGTCCCTATGGGGGAGTTAGGGTACCCTCCCGAACACTTAAACTCTATCGATAAGGTCGGTATCAGGGTTTGGCGATGCTAAGTTAGCCAAACGGCCTCTGTTGGACACAAAACTTGACCAACAGCACGGTGTAGGCATGTGGGACCAACAGGCACTGATGGTGGGGTTATCAGAGTCTCAGTGGGGGAGTTAGGCAATATTCCCCTCCCAGACACTTGAATGTTTGGCAATGCCAAATCGTCCAAAAGGCTTCTGGCTGACAGAAACTTGACAAGCAACACGATGTAGGCACACGGGACCAGCGAGAGCTGACAGCACGATCATCGGCTTCCTGGTGGGGGAGTTAGGGCATATTCCCCTCCTAGGCACTTAAAGTTTCTTGATAAGGTTGATACCGGATTTTGATGATGCCAAATCAGCCAAATGGCCTCCATTGCACATGAAACTTGACATGTAGCTCGGAGTAGGCACGCGGGACTTGTAGGCGCAAATGGCGTGGTCATCGGACTCTTGGTCCGGGAGTTATTACACAAACTATTTTATAACTGGATGTCTAATAATAAAAAAATTACTGATGTGAAAGTGTCATTGCCATTTATGCTCTTCGTGTTAAAACTGAAAGCGTTAATGGAATTGATGCTTTTATTTTTGGATAACTAAAAGCATCATTGTTGTTGACACTTTCATTTCTAAATTGAAAGCGTCATTAGAAATGACATTTTCAGCTTAGAATTATTCTAGTTAAAATAATTTTTTTAAATGCCTTTACTATTTTCACAAAAAAAAAACTATATAGACAAAATGAAAACATCATCTCTAATAACGTCTAACCATGGTCCTATAAATAAGTTTAACAAGGCCCTTGTTAAATAATAATTTTTTAAAATAAATATGGTTTCGTAAAGACCCGTGGTTCAATTGTGCGAATGAAGATGAAAAAAAAAGGAAAGAGAGAGAATATAATTTAAAAAAAATTGTTTGTTTGAATTTTCAAACTACTCAGATTGCATAGGGTAACTTGTGAGAGAGGTCATTTTTGCACACTACTCCTTATGTAACCAAAAGGTCAATACACTAACGACCCATTGGCTCTCTCATCCTCTCTCTTTCTTTTCTGTAGCTCATTTACCTCTCCCATCACCTCACTTTTACTTTTTCTCTCATTAATCCCATCACTCCAACTATCCCAACAAAGTAAAAAGAGATGGTCTTGGAGAGTCAGGAGGGAGAACAGAAAGCCAGAGAAAAGCTACGTGTAAGACCTATGGATTGTGACTTATTTGGGTGGAATGTTGAATGTGGAAGTTGTGCTGAATATTGATCTTAGCCATTAAATGGTGAACAAAATAAATACCATCCGTCCAATCAAACTGTCTTATAGACATTTTGAAAAGACTGAGCTCCTTTATTATATAGGTACTCTTGTTATATTTTGATGATACAAAAATATATCTATATTATAAAGCATAGCGGTTTTTTAAAAATGCCTTACATGTCATCAACAGATGAGATTGTTTGTCTATTATCCAATGGTACTACTCACAAGACTCTTCTTTCTCTTTCTTTACTCTCATTTCTCTATATCTTCTTCCCAACGTCTCTCTCTCTCTATCTAGCATTAAATGCTCCCAATAATAACTTTCGATTTTTTCAATTTCTTTCCATCTTTCTTCTCTTTCTTTTCTTTCTCCTTTTTATTTTCTTCACTGATTGACCCAAAGTTAATTTCCTTTTTTCTTCCACTCTCTATGTTTTTTCCTTCTTATTTTCATATCCTGTTTTTTTCTCCACCTATCAGCCATACCCCTCATCACCATAGACCCACCAAATATAATGCAAAAATTAATAAAGGGAATGTGTCTTCAGTGGCCAAGCACCTTCATCACCCATGCCTATGACACTCCTTATTCAAATTCACAAATTAAGAATTTCGGTATAATGTTTAGCTAATTAGAATGTTTGTAATACATTATAAATATTAAAAATATTTAAAACAGAATTTGTGCATAATAATATAATTGAATAAGAATGTCACTTTCTAACAGAACACCCATTATGATTAGTCTTAAATAAAAAAAATATCATTGTCCAATCATGAATTTTATGTACAAATATTTTTAATTATAAAATAGATAATCAGTACCAATGATAAATTAATTAATAATTTGTAGTACCAATATAATAATAATGAGTAATGCTAGAGTCAATGGTATTTTCACCAAATTTTCATCATGGATAGATACAAGGTGATGGGATCTACATTATTTAATATATGAGAGATTTACTTACTTGAGTCTATTGGTGGTTAAAATCCAGTAAAAAAAAAGCCGGTAGCCATAGCATTTTTCTAATAATAATCAATTGTATCTAGGTTTTGTAGTTGTAAAGATACAAATGGTTTAAATGGCTCAAATTGATATTGCCAACAATTTTATGGTCATAATTCATTTTTTTTAATTTCAATTCTCGATTCAAAGTTATCAAAATTAGATGGAGTGTCGTAGGCACAGGTCATTGCTAGTATGTATATATGTAGAGGTTAGGGTTCTACTACAGTTTTTATTTTAGGGATTTATTTTCTTTATTTCTTAATTTTATATGGTGTTTATGTTTGTACATACGGAGATAATTATGTTTATTTTTGCAGGTTTATGAAGGTTCAACTTGCCCAACCCAAACTTGACTATCTTAGGAAGGGCGAGGCCAGAAATGGAAACAAGGCGTAAAGTTTTGGTGTAAACAGTGATGGAGTGGAGAGATTCAACCTATAAGATGTTTGGGGCATGGTGCGAGGTGTGAGGTGGGGTTTTCCATTAGAGGCTTCCAGTAGGGTTGAGCTTAAGCAGTCCACCGCCATCCCTAGTCAAATCTTCAACGTGGCTCTAAAATTTCTACAAATTTATGTGATTTTCAGTACCAAGCCCATAGTAGTGATTTGGGAGCAATAAATTCCAATTAAGGATAATTTTTTTGAGTCAAAAGGGGGAAAATCCATAAGATCAACATCCATGCAAATCAAAACAGAATTAAAGCCCCACAAAACAGATTTGGCATTGGTTGAAAATCATCTGACTAAGCCCGAAGTTCTTTCCTCCACAAGCCAACATGTACTGGCATTATGCAAAACACACACCATCAACAACTAAAACTTTACAACACCTTTTTACAATAGATAACTCCAAAAGGATACTATCCTAAGGAGGAACACCCAAAGGAGGCCTAGCATGCAGCCTGTTCCAATCACTATTATTATTAGGACCATATACTCTGTATCTGTCCATGTCCACGCTACCAATTACTGAGTGTTGGCGCTGGTGTGAGGTGGCTGGTGTGGCCCCTCATACTCGGACCGTCTACTGCTTTGGGGTTACCTTTAGGATCCTCTTTTAAAGCTAGAGTTGTGTGGGATGGGGTGGTGGAAAGATTTCAGAAGAGACTGGCAGGGTGAAGAGGCAATATCTTTCAAAAGGGGCAAGTCTTACTTTGATTAAGAGTACGCTCTCCAGCTTGCCTACTTACTTTTTATCCCTATTAACTATTCCAATTGCTATGGCCAAGCGCCTTAAGAAGATGCAGAGAGATTTTTTATGGGGTGGGCTAGGGGAGGAGTTCAAGTAACATTTAGTGGATTAGGATATAGTGTGCAATCATGTTAAAGAGGACAATCTGGCATCCAGTCTTCAATAAAGCTCTACTGGGGAAAATAGCTATGGTGATTCACATGTTAGAGGGAGCAGTACTGAAGGAGGGTGTTAGTTTCTAAATCCGTGTCTTCGTGGGGAGATTGAGTAACCCCCGAAGTAGCAATGTCTTATTGAAAAGGCTTATAGAAGGGGATTAGAGGGGTGTGGGTAGATTTCCTTGGACAAGTGAGGCTGGCAGTGGGGGATGGGAGGAGGGTCAAATTCTAGAAACATAGGTGGTGTGGAGGAAGGAGTCTAGAGGAAGATTTTCCAAACATCTTTTGGCTAGCAATTGACTAGGAGGCCTCAATTGCGGATAATGTCCGTGGCGAGGAGGGACATATCTTTTGGAAGATTCAATTGAGAAGGAATCTACGTAACTGGGGGGTGGTGGAGTTTGTAGAGTTATTGAAAGTACTTTATGCTAAGCGGATCACTAGAGTGGGGCAGGACGGGTTCTGGTGGCTGGTGGCTAAAGAGGGTATATTTACTATGAAATCTTTGTATCTTTTTTGGGACACAGAGCAAGTAATAGTTGTTGGACCATAATCTGGTCTTGCGGAACTCCTCCGAAAGTAACTTTCTTTGTGTGGTGTGTGGCTCAGGGAAAGATTTTGACTATAGACAACCTCATTAAGAGACACCAGATCGTCCTCAACTAGTGTTGCCTATGCAAGGAAGATGGAAAGTCAATGTCCTATATCCTCTTTCATTGTGCAATAGTGTGCGAGTTCTAGACTCTTATTCTAACAACTTTCGGTATTTCTTGGGTTTTTCCAAAAGGCGTTTATAATGCTTGCATAGCTAATGGGTTGGGCTAGTGGGCAAAAGGTGGAGGATGTGCTTGGCGTCTAGCTCCTTTTTGTTTAATGTGGTTTATTTTGGGGGGAAAGAAACGGGAGAACTTTTCAAGGAATAGAGTTGCCTTTGCATATATTAAAAAGTAATATTTTGGCTATTTTGTTTGCTTGGCTTTCGGGTGGGGTTCAACCCAATGTAGCCCAATTTCTGGGTTTTATAGATACTATAGAAGTGTAAGGTATACAGCATGTGGGTTCAGCATAGGGTCCTTTTGTACAGGAGGCGGCATCCCCTTGATGCCTTTAGTTATTATATACTTATAAAAAAAAAATGGAGAGATAGAGGGTTTCATTTGTCTCCATTTAGTGGTATGCAAAATCTACCATAGTTTGTAGTATCTCATTTGATGTGCTTCATCTTGCCTATGTTAGTTATTATAGAGACAATCAACCTATCCTACGAGGAGTCGATAGGCTTCAAGTTCAAATTCAGAACATAAATCCCTTGGTTAGGGAATCTGATGATACATGCATTGACCAACTTTGTATGGATCAACATCGTTTTATGCATTTGTGTCAATTGGTGCAAAGCAAGGGGTTATCCCATTCTAAAAATGTCATAGTGGAAAAAAAAAAAGTAGCCATGTTCATGTATGTATTAGCACATAACTTTAAGAAATGCGTTGTGAAACACAATTTCTTTAGGTCTGGACAAACAGTTAGCAAATATTTCAATGACATCCTTAGGGCTATTTTGTGGCTTCATGTCGTATTACTTAAGACACCAGAACCTATAACTGAAGCATGCACTGAGCGGAGGTGGAACTGGTTTCAGGTTTGTAAACATCTTATGTTAAATTATGCTGTTTATTTTTTTAATTGTGGTAAGAACAACCAAATAATACAAATCAGTTTTGTAGAACTGCCTTAGAGCACTAGATGGCACTTACATTAGAATTTGTGTCTCTAAGCTTGATGAGGCTAGATACATGACTCGAAATGGAGAATTAGCTAGAAATATTGTAGGTGTTTCTGGTCAAGATATGAATTTCATATGTGTCTAGGAAGGATCTGTTGCCGCTGGTAGGGTTTTTCGAGATACAGTTACAAGGAGAAATGGGTTGAAGGTTCCAACTGGTAAATAAAAAAATCTTTTTCAATTGGAGTTCAATGAAAAATTGTAAATACGATGTAGAATTTCTCTCTAAAATTGTGAACTACACAGGTCACTACTACCTGGTGGATGCAAGATATATCAACCGGTGAAGGTTTTTTGGCACCATGTAGAGGCCAACCTTACCATCAACTGTTTGGAGAGATGGGACTGTTTCTACTCGTTATCAAGAATACTTCAACATGAAGCATGCATCAGCCCGTAATGTGGTTAAGAGGGCTTTTGGGTTGTTGAAATGAGAAGTTTGTCATACTTTCCAATTAGAACTCAATGTCGTATTATGACGGCATGTTGCCTATTACAGAATTTCATTAGAAGGGAGATGAGTTTGGACACTTTTGAGGAGGTGGTAGATAAAGAAATTGCAAATCATGCCAACATGGGAGATGAGTATATTGACACAGATGAGACATCTAACCATTGGACTAAGTGGAGAGATGCTTTAGCCACTCAAATGTATAATGACTTCCTAGCTAGTAGGCGACTAACTTTTTTCTTTTATTTTTTATGACAACCCAAAGAACAACCCACAAAAAGATCAAACCTTTATGGGCACTCTAGGACCATTAAATATTCACTCACACAACTTTAATTTCCCACTTCTTGATGCATTTGAAGGATTTATTATGTAAGTTTAATCATACTTTGTTTGAATGACTTACTTAGGTTGTATTACAATGTTCTAAACTTTGTGGATTTGCTTATGATAATGTTTATGATTTTGCTTATTCTTCAATGTTTGTGTTTTTTAGCACCAATGTAAATATCGTTATGCTATGAATATTTTGTTTGATAATATTTAGGGATGGATAATGACATAAGTAACTTATCAAAGAAAGGAAAGGCCAACAAAGCTTCTTTGTCAAAGACGATATGTAGGCGGACTTGGACAAAGAAAGAGGAAGACGTGCTTATTAATGGCCTCAAGGACATTGTCGCCCTTGGCATGAAGGTTGATAATACTACCTTCAGATCAGGTGTTATTTGCAAGTGCTTGAGAGTAAGATCCTCAAAGCATTACCAGGCACATTGACCTTCGTGCTACCCCACACAGAATCAAAAATCAAAAACTGGAAGAAAATCTATTACAGTTTATTATCCTTACTATCTCTAAGTGGAATTGGGTGGAATGATTCTGAAAAGATGCTTGACATAGTGAAGGAACAAAACTGGGAGGAATATATCAAGGTAAAAAAAATTTTCAATGCTTATACATTGGTGTTAGTGTGAATGGAATAATTAATACATGTATTGGTTTTTGTAGAAAAACACCGATGCAAAGAATTTAAGGAACAAGCCATGGCCCTTTTATGATGACTGGTTGATTATATATCTGGAAAGATAGAGGCACTGGAGAGTCTGCAAAAGGGCTAGCAGATGCTGTTGAGAACATTGACAAGGTGTATAAAGTTAGGGAAGCTGTGCCCTTGGATAGTCAGCAAGTGGCTGGTATGGTGTGTTCCAATTCAGTGACTCGTCGCCCCACAGTGAACTCAGACAAAAAGTCAGAAAAAGTAGAGGGCTAGAGATGCTGATGCCATAGTAGAGGGACTTGCTAACTTTGCTGACAGACTTTGTGAGGCGATTGACAGAACTGATGCTAGGATGGGGTATGCACATGATTTGTCAAAGGCGAGAAAGAATCTCAATGCTGAGTTACTGAAACTTCCCATTGGCCCAAATGATAGGTTTAGTGCAGCTGAGTTGATGATGCGTGATGCACAAAAGGTTGATTTTTTCTTTAGCTTGTCGGATGATGGATGACAAGTTACTTTATGTTAATAGGCTGCTCTCATAACTCTATTCTGTGGCTGATGTGTGTGGTGGTACCTGGAATGTTTTGGATATGGACATGTTTTGTAAAGTGCTTGTAAACATATATGCTGGCACGTGACATGGGAAGGCAGAAATCTGATAAACATATAGCTTTGGCTGGTCTTTATTTTTTGACTTGTGGTGGGATGTATTCACGTTTAAACCAGCCACTGGAATTGCATCAGTTTGATAATTATGCTTGTTTATATTTTTTAATTTGTGGTTCACGTATGGTTTGAAGTATGGTTCAGTTTCTGATTTGGATCTGTGATCCATTTTTTTTTTAAACCTGTGCTTCGTATTATTATGCATGTTCTTTAATTATTGTGATTTTGATAATTATCCATGGCAGGAAATCTACTTATGCAGTATCTGTTGGACGGATTCCTGGAATATACACCAAGCATTGTTAGCTTCTACCGCACTTAACATGTTGTTTTGGTGATATTGTGACACTATTTTTTACCTTCATTTCGAAGTGGCTGTCAGATAGTCGATGGAAGCTAACAATGCTTCTAAACTCGGGTTTGATTTTGCTACTAAACTCGGTTTGATTTTGCTACTAAACTCGGGTTTCGTTTTGGAAGTGGCGTAACAGTATATGTTATTGCTTACCTCTAAACTCAGATGTTGTTTTGATATATTAATTTTCCAGCTTGTTTGGTAGCATTCTGCTGTTTGCATTGTTTTCAAAATTTCCAGATTTGGCTCATGGGAGTTGATGGCGAATGCTTAAAGAAGAGGGCTGTGGCATGCATTCTCTTGAAAAACGTTAACCAGTCCAGGTCATGAGGAGTTGATGATGCATGCTTTCAAGGCAATCAGAAAGCAAATTGCTAGAAGAATTGGTAAAAGCAATCAAAACACCTCCTCCTACAATATGTTTTCCTTTGGCCTGGACCCATCCACCACTAAGCACAAATGCCACAGAAAGCACTTCAAATAATGAAAATAATGATACAGTGACGGTCACCGTATTGAAAATCTGTACCTCACGTCATTATAGAATTTTGGATTGATACAGGCCGAACTGGACTAATAATTCTGGGATTCCTTGTCGTGGGACTTATTGTCCCAAATAACCCACTGCATGCGCGTTTGCTTTGTCCCGGACAAAGCTCAGGATTAAGGTCGTCCAGTCCTGTCATACTTTGTTGTTTACATGTATCAGGACTGGACAAAAAGCTGGAAAATGACCAGTGCACCCCTCAACATGTATCCCCGCATCACTATCTATAAAATCTGGAAACCTGACCATCACTTTTAACTTTGAAAATCTGTATTTTTTCAACCTGTATTTTTCATGGGCATATATTAAATAAAAACCAGAATAGACAAAATTATTTTATTATAAAAAATTAAACAATTAATTTCTGTGTAACAAATTAAACCAAAATTGGGGCAAACTCCCACACTACCAAGTAATGCAAATGGGGGGGGGGGGGGGGGGGGGGGGGGGGGGGGGGGGGGGGGGGGGGCGCGCAGTGTAATTGAACATGCAACCTACGCAACCTAGGCCCCATAATTCAACATGCAAATCCAAAACGTGCAACATAGCAACCTGGGCATCCCACGCATGAGCCAAATCTGGAAATTTTGAAACAAATGCAAACAGCAGAATGCAACCACACAAGCTGGAAAATTTAATACATCAAAACAACATCTGAGTATAGAGCTAAGCAATAACATATACTGTCACGCCGCATCCAAAACGAAACCCGAGTTTAGTAGCAAAATCAAACCCGAGTTTAGAAGCATTGTTAGCTTCCATCCACTATCTTACAGCCACTTCGAAATGAAGGTAAAAAAATAGTGTCACAATAACACCAATACAACACGTTAAGTGCGGTGGAAGCTAACAATGCTTGGTGTATATTCCTGGAATCCGTCCAACAAATACTACATAAGTAGTTTGATTTCCTGCCATGGATAATTATCAAAATCACAATAATTAAAGAACATGCATACTAATATGAAGCACAGGTTTTAAAAAAAATTAATCACAGATCCAAATCAGAAACTGAATCATACTTCAAACCATACATGAACCACAGATTAAAAAATATAAACATGCATAATTATCAAACTGATGCAATTCCAGTGGCTGGTTTAAACCTGAATACATCCCACCACAAGTCAAAAAATAAAGACTAGCCAAAGCAATATGTTTATCAGATTTCTGCCTTCCCATGTCACGTGCCAGCTCATATGTTTACAAGCACTTCACAAAACATGTCCATATCCAAAACATTCCAGGTACCACCGCACACATCAGCCACATAATAGAGTTGTGAGAGCAGCCTATTAACATAAAGTAACTTGTCATCCATCATCCGACACGCTAAAGAAAAAATCAACCTTCTGTGCATCACGCATAATCAACTCAGCTGCACTAAACCTATCATTTGGGCCAATGGGAAGTTTCAGTAACTCAGCATTGAGAAGTTTCAGTAACTTAGCATTGAGATTCTTTCTTGCCTTCGACCAGTCATGTGCATACCCCATCCAGGCATCAGTTCTGTCAATCTCCTCACAAAGTCTGTCAGCAAAGTTAGCAAGTCCCTCTACTACAGCAGCCCTAGCCCTCTTCTTTTCTAACTTTGTGTCTGAGTTCACTGCAGGATGACGAGTCACTGAATTGGAACTCCCTGACTATCCAAGGGCACAGATTCCAACTTTATCCTCCTTGTCAATGTTCTCAAAAGTATCTACTGGCCCTTTTGCAAACTCACCAGTGGCACTATCTTTGCTAGTCCTCATAAAAGGGCCATGACTTGTTCCTCAAATTCTTTGCATTGGTGTCTTTCTACAAAAACCAACACATGTATTAATTATTCCATTCACACTAACACCAATGTATAAGCAATGTAAATTTTTTTTTACCTTGATATATTCCTCCCAGTCTCGTTCATTCCACCCAATTCCACTTAGAGACAGTAGGGAGGAAAAACTATTATAGATTTTCTTCCACTTTTTGATTTTTGATTCGGTGTGGGGTGGCACGAATGTCAGTGTGCCTAGTAGTGCTTTGAGGATCTTGCTCTGAAGCACTTGCAAATGACACCTGATCTGAAGGTATTATTATCAACATTCATGCTAAGGGCAACAATGTCTTTGAGGGCATTAATACGCACCTCTTCCTCTTTATTTGTCCAAGTCCGCCTACATATCGTCTTTGACGAAGACACTTTGTTGGCCTTTGCTTTCTTTGATGAGTTACTTATGTATTATCCATCCCTAAATATTATCAAACAAAATATTCATAACATAACAATATTTACATTGGTGTTAAAAAACACAAACCTTCAATAATAAGCAAAATCATAAGC
This sequence comes from Euryodendron excelsum, assembly GCA_033060915.1. Lineage (NCBI taxonomy): Eukaryota > Viridiplantae > Streptophyta > Magnoliopsida > Ericales > Pentaphylacaceae > Euryodendron > Euryodendron excelsum. The sequence continues at coordinate 38,667,662 of CM065386.1, forward strand.
ATTATCATAAGCAAGTCCACAAAGTTTAGAACATTGTAATACAACACAAATAAGACATTCAAACAAAGTATGATGAAAGTCACATAATAAATCCTTCAAATGTATCAAAAAAATGGGAAATAAAGTTGTGTGAGTGAGTATTTAATGGCCCTAGAGTGCCCATAAAGGTTTGATCTTTTTGTGGGTTGTTCTTTGGGTTGTTATAAAAAATAAAAAAATAAAAGTTAGTTGCTTGCTAGCTAGGAAGTCATTGTACATTTGAGTGGCTAAAGCATCTCTCCACTCAGTCCAATAGTCAACCCCATTGGCACTCCCCAGTTTTTGTTTGCCCATTTCTAAATACGTTTTACCTCTGGTAACGTCAAATCCGACCCATCCAGCTTTCCCACCATACATTTGTTCATATGATTCACCACCATTTTGCAGGATGATGGTTCAATTTCTAAATCGCAATCGTCTCTTAGTTTCTTCTCCAAATGAGTTACATGCTTCAGCCATGGTTGTATTGATGTCGCTTCCAAGAACGTTCACAGCCTTACAGGCTCTGTTGAAGCTTTGTTAATGAAAGACCCAATCGCGCTTGCTATCTCCCTCCATCCTCCACTCTCCATCTCCGAAACCAACACCGTCCCCGATCCTTCATGCCCAACAACAACCCACACCAGATACCTCCCTCCACCATTAGAAAGGCACCTAACTTCCACTCTTCTCTCACCAAAGATTGTGAACTTAGAAGACCCATAATGCCAATGCTTTTCAGAGACACTTCGCAGCATCTAATTACCCACTGCAGTTCATCTAACGACAACCTCACAGCCTAGCAATTTCCCCTGCCTCTCTCCACCACTTCGCACCACCCACCACCATCATCGATGAAATTGAACGTCTTCCACCCTACTTGGCTGATTTGTCTTTTGTGTAGCATATTTACTCCAATACCCGATACACCCTTCCTAACAAAAAACACACTAATCTAATTCTTTAATTCCTTAACTTGTTAGTTGTTGTATTACAATTGTGAACTTGTTTAGTTGTTTTCATCTTGTCTTTAGTGGTTTATGGACATTACAATGATATACATAGCTATCTCTTCATTTTCATAATCAATCATATCATAATCTGGTATATTCATCGTACCTTTCCCTATTTTATAGTGAGAGAAGAAAGGTGTAAAGCCAGATGGAGATAGAGTAAGCAAGAATAAAAGACTAGCTTGGGTTGCTTCGAGGAAACCCAAGTCCTCCGATAGACACACTGTTTGTATTAGTCAAAAGATGAGTTTTATTCATTAGCAACTACCTTTACATACAAAAACCTCCAACATTAAAATACCAAAGATATAGGAAAAGATAAGAAAGACTTCAACAACTCTTATCACAAATAGCACAAGAGTCAGATTACAAGATAACTCCTACCAAACTACTAATTCACATCTACCACATCCAGCTACACGTAGACCACGATCATGTTACGTGTGTAACATCCCTCCCCCCTTAGATTTGGCCCTTGCCCTCAAGGGCATAATCAAGAAACTACTGCTTCATTTGTTCAAGATCTTCCCAAGTAGCTTTAGTAGGAGAGAGACCTTGCTAATGAATTAAAATCTCTTCCTTGTTCCGCCGCATCCGATGATCTAAAATTACTTGCGGTCTAGATGACAGCCTGTCATCTTCACTTGTCATTATGGGAAGCTGGGGTTGGATTGAGATGTTTTCTCCAAGCTTCTTCTTAAGCAAGGACACATGGAAAACTGTATGGATGCGAGTCCCTGCGGGTAACTCCAACTTGTAGATCACTGCTCCTATGTTTTTAACACCTTGTAGGGACCATAATACTTAGGCAAGAGTTTGAGATTCCTCCTTTAAGGACAAAGAAGTTTGCTTGTAAGGTTGAAGTCTTAGATAAACCCAATCACCTTCTACAAACTCCCTCTCACTGTGATGGGAATCATACACTTTTTTCATTTGGGCTTGAGCCCCCTAAATGTTCATTTTGATATCCTCAATAATTCGGTCCTTGACCAATAGCTCTTGTTCCACAGCTTCCACCCTTGTTGTGCCTTAAACATAATTCATCAAGGTGGGAGGCATTCGCCCATAAATAGCTTCAAAATGTGTCATCGTGATTGTAGAATGCCAGCTAGTATTGTACCAATACTCTGCCCACGTTAACCATTTAACCCAATTCTTAGGTTGAGAGCTAGTGAAACATCGCAAATACATTTCCAAAGTACGATTAACAATGCTGGGTTGACCGTTTGTTTGAGGGTGATAGGTTGAACTAAAGTTAAAATCAGTGCCATTTAAATGGAATAACTCCATCCAAAATGCAGTTGTGAAGGTTTGGTCCCTATCACAGACTATTGTTCTTGGCATGCTATGCAATTTGAAAATATTTTCAAAGAAAATTTGAGCAATTCTTGTGGCTGTATAAGGATGGGAAATAGGGACAAAGTGTGCATACTTTGACAGTCGGTCAACAACTACCATTACTGTAGATTTGCCTTTAGATAAAGGCAGTCCATTTATAAAATCCATGGAAATGTCTTCCCATACTTGGGGACGAAGTGGCAACGACTACAAAAGACCAGCAGCAACAAGATTCTCAACTTTGTTACGTTGGCAAGTGTCATATTCCTTGATAAACTTTCTAATTTGCTGCCACATGCTCTTCCAATAAAAGTTTGACTGAACTCTGTGAAGAGTTTTTTGATAGCCTTCATGTGCACTGTCATGGAACTGGGCAATTATATCTTTAACTAAAGGAGAATCTTTTGCAAGATATATCTTTTCCTTGTAAAACAATATGCCATATGCATAGCTCCAAGGACCCATGGCTTCACCTTCTTCAACTAATCAAACCAACCTTTGAAGAGTGAGATTCATCCTTGTTTCCTCTTTCACCATCTCGACCCAATTAGGTACGGGGTGAGAAATTGCAGCAATTTCTCTTGTTTCTTCCCGCCTTGATAATGTATCAGCTACCATGTTTTCTTTGCCCCTTTTGTATTCGATGGTGAAATAAAACCCCTGAAGAAAATAAAGATTGTTTGAAATCCTCTATCACACACTTTGAGAGAGATGTTTCTTCTATTACATATAGTCACAATTGTATACACAGAGATATGCTTTTCATCTTTACATGAAAAGAAACAAACGAGGTCTCTGCCACAATCAAGGGAATCAATCAATTGATACCACAGAATCTACAAGCATTAATAGGCAAGGCTACAAATTTGCCTTAAGTTAATTCCTCATATACTGAATTGATCATCTTCCCTTCATCATTGCCATCATCATGGCTACTGATTTTATGTCTTGAATTTGTCAAACCCCCTCAAAGTGGGCTGGGGAAGATTAACAAGACCAACTTTGCCACATTGGAATTTGAATGGCAATTTAGGCAATGGCTTTGTAAACATATTAGTAATTTGAGAAGCCAAGGGGACAAACTTTGTGGTTAGTAACCCCAAGGCTGCACATTCATGAACATAGTGGTAATTAATTTCGATATTTTTGCCCTAGCATAGAGCATAGGGTTAAATAATAAATAAAGTGCACTCAGATTGTCATAGAACAGAGTAGGTGGCCAAGAAAGTGTAACTCCAATATCATGCAAAAGTTAAGATAACCAAGTGAGCTCAACGGTGGTTAAGGCCATGGCGGGATATTTAGCTTCGACATTGGATTAGGCCATAATATTTTGTTTCTTAGCACTCCAAGAAATGCAATTACCACCAAGAAAGGTGCAATATCCAGTAGTGCACCACCAAGTGACGTAGCATGCTACCCAATCCGCATCAGAGAACCCATATAGATCAAGAGTGGAATGGGCAAGTATTCGAAGACCATGATGTAAAGGGGCCCTCTTCATCCTGGCTTTCTGAGCCTTGTTCAGAGTGGGTGCATGTGAGCTAACGAGACACAAGGAACCTAAGTGAGAGCCCTACAAATTTAGAAGCTACGACTGAGTAAAATCAAAAGCTATAGAAACTAAGGGACATACCCCTCTAAGTTGGAACATTCCATGACTGAGGAATCCAAGTAGAATCATCGCCTACAACCTCCCAGGGGTGGTGCTCCCAACCTTCGCCACATACAAAAACAAATTTATCCTTCCACCTCTTGTTGGAAGAGGGTAGCTCCGTCACCAAAGTCATGTCAGCCTGCCTGGCGGAGAAATACCACCAGCCTCTCTCCTACTCGGTCAACTTGTAGTAGTACAAGAACTCATCAGCAGTGAGGTGGTCCTCACCATCACTGGATGCTTGTCACAACACAACACAAGCTAGCAACATCCTCTATGAATTGGAAGGACCTGACTAGGGGCCAACCCCAAAACACTTAAAACCCTTCTAATGGGGGTCAAAATTGAAAATCTGAGGCCACTAGCTGGGGAAGCCTTATAAACACAGACCTCCCCAGGAAGAGCAGAACAAGCCCACTCTCCCTTCTCAGGGATCCTATATGACAACTTAAGAAGAAACTGGTAATCCTTCCATAACTTGTTAACCCTCCTCTCCATAATGACAGAGGACACCACAGGGACTACCATATCCTTGGGCCTAGGAACCATACCCCCAAGGGATGGCCCCTCACCAAAAGCCCCAGAAGGATACGCTCAACAAGTTAAAAATGATAAACCGTTGGTTTCTACATGAACTGACTGACATAATTAACACTAAAGGTTATATCAGGCCTTGTGAATGTCAAATATTGGAGAGCACCTACAATACTTCGATAATGGGTGGGGTTAGGATATAGTGCACATGAAGGTGGTTCGTGATCTTTTAAACCCAAAGGGGTTCGAACACTCTTGCAATCACCCATTTGAGATCGGTTTAATAGTTCCTGAGCATAACGAGTTTGACTTAAAAAAAGGCCAATGGATAGTTTGCGTACCTAAACTCCAAGAAAATAATGTAGAGGCCCCAAGTCTTTCATTGCAAATTCCATGCTTAATTGGTGAACAAAAACATCAAATAGTGTAGAGTTGTCTCCGGTGAGAATAATGTCATCCACATACAACAGTAAAAGGAGGGTACCATTGGATGAATGACAGATAAACAATAAGGGATTAGCTGTGCTATAAGTGGAACCAGTAGAGAGTAGAAAATCATTGAAACGATCAAACCAAGCTCGTGGAGCCTGTTTTAAGCCGTAAAGTGCTAACTTCAACTAACAAACATGGTTGGGAAAATTCTCATCTGCATATTCCAGAGGTTGAAGCATATAAATAGGTTGATGAAGATGATCATGACGAATAGCATTTTTCATGTCCAACTATCAAATATTTCATCATTGAATAGTGGCAATAGAAAGATCAACTCGAATTATAGCCAGTTTGATGACAGGAGAAAAAGACTCAGAAAAATCCACACCTTGAACTTGATCATATCCTTTCACAATAAGACGGGCTTTTAATCGATCTAGAGAGCCATTTGACTTGAGTTTGGTTTTCATAACCCACTTAGAGCTAATAACATTCATGGCAGCCACCCGAGGCATTAAATTCCATGTATTATTATCATTTAAGGCATTAAGTTCTTCTTGCATTGCTTTGCCCAATGGGGATGGGAAAGAACAGCTTTGATTGTTCGTGGCTCCACTGGGATGGGTTGAATTTGATGAATATTTGCAAACTTGGGATTGGGTTTGATAGTCCCTTTCTTCCCACAAGTAACCATGCTATAAGCATTGGTAAAAGCTAATGGAGAAGAAGGTTCAACAGCTGTAGGAAGCAAAAGAGGGGCTGAGGTAGTAATATTAGGTTGCTAGGGTAGAACTAGTGGAGATGAGAGGGCATTAGTAATATTGTGTGGTGAGGGAGGAAGGGGAAGTTCATGTTGGTGATCAAGGAACGGAATTGATCTTACTTGACTGAATGGAGGAGATGTCCCCAAATTATTAATTGGTGCAAATGGTTGGATTGAAACAAGTCGCTCGCATGGAGTTGATGGCGCCACAGGAAGATAAGGAGTGGTAGCATGAATGTAATGCATAGTAGGGGAGCAATCAATTGTTGGACCCATTGGTAGTAAAGCATTCTTTTTCGGAGAGGAATCGAGCTGAGGATCGATCTAGTCATGAAAAGCAGACATTTCTCCTTTATGCTGTTGTTGATGAAGGGAATTAGGACCCACGTATGGAAAGGTAGTTTCATCAAAAACCACATCTTGAAATATATACACGCCCAGAAGATGGATGAAGACATCTATATCCCTTGTACCAATCACTATACCCAATGAAAACACACGAAAAGGATTTTGGATCAAGTTTGTTGTGTGCATAATCTTGCAGGTAAGGGAAGCACCTACATCCAAAAACATAGAAGGATATGATAGGGTGAGTCCATATTATACACAACGGAGGGGATTCGATTCATGAGAAAAACTGACGCTATAAAGCTCTCAACCCAATATCCTTTTTGGTAATCCACATTTATATAGCATGGTTAGACCCCTTTCACAGATTGTCCTATGATGACGTTCTACTACCCCATTTTGTTCTGAAGTGCGAGGATATGATTGTTGGAGCTAAATTCCCTCACTATGTAAATGGTGAAGAAACTCCTTTTTTTTTCAAATTCACCACCTCCATCCGATTGAAATATCTTGATCTTGTTATCAAATTTTTTATCAACATATTTTTCAAAGCATAGATAACAAGCAAAACCTTCTAATTTATGCTAAAATAGAAATAACCATGTAAATCGTGTGTAATCATCAACAAAACTAACATAATATCTGAATTTTTGCATAGACAGAACAAGTGTAGGTCCCCACAAATCACAATGTATTTTCTCAAAAGGTTTAGTACAAGAAAATATAGATGGATAAAATGGAAGCTTTCTAGATTTACCGATTTCAGAACTTTCACAATAAGAGTTGCGTTTATTCCAAGAATCTACACGGATTAACCCTTTATTTTCTAGAAATTTAACAGTGAGAGATTGACGATGACCCAGCCTTTGGTGCCACACATCTTCACCAGCCGACTTAAAGCAATTTGAAAATAATGCAACTTGTGGAGTTTTTAAAGCATAAAGATCACCCATGTGGCTCCCCCTTGTGATCACATGCCCCGTTCTCCTATCGTTTATCACAAAACCAAGAGAAGAAAACTCAAAGTTAAACAGATAGTTGCTTATATATTGGCTGACTGAAATGAGGTTCTTCTTTATATCAAGGACAAGAAGAACATGTTTCAAATCAATGAGTTTATTTCCAACTCTAACATTTACATCACCAACATATGATTAGTAAAATGTTTCCATCACCAACCATAACACCATCTTGACCAGGATATTGCTTTAAATTATGTAACTTACCAGAATCACCAGTCATATGAGTTGTTGCACCTGTGCCTGCAAACTAGTCTTCCTCTTGTGTATCAACAACCTTCATTACTGCAAGAGCTTGAGAAAGATCATCTGGTTTACAGGCATGATTGAATCGTTTCCAGCAACAGAGTGCATCATGTCTTTTCTTCTTGCAAATTTGGCAAATTGGTTGAGAATTGGTCATCCCCTTAAAAGTGGAATTTCTACCACTATGGGAATTGGATTGCATATTCTAGTTTTGATTGCTGATTCTTTAGTTCTTTGGGCTGTTAACTGAGAAGAACCCGCACTTTTGTTGTCATTCTTCTCACCTTGTCTTAATGGAATGAAGCCACGACCCTTAGAGGAGAATCTGGTGCTTGGTGACGGGGTGAAATTGCCTCTATTTTTATTTCCTGCTTATTGACCAAAAATGTCATTGTATTGGGTGGAGTATTAAACAACCCAACACGAGTTTCATAACTTTGCAAGAGTGGAACAATATCAGAGTAAGAGGGAGTTGGTGGCTTGAGCATTGATGTGGTGAATGATTCATATTGAGGACCAAGTCCATTAAGAAGCCCAAAAACTTTGTTTTTGTCATTGATGGGTTTACCAATCATTGCTAAGCCATCATAATAATTTTTGTAATGTCAAATATATTCATTCAGTGAAGTAAAAGTAGGTCTTCATAAAACCTGGATTTGCTGAAGTAATTGAAACTCCCTTTCAGAGGATTCCTATGCAAACGAATTTACTAATGCATTCCATAACTTGCTTGAGGACTTAAGACCGATGACAAGACTAAGCACTTCTTCTGAAAAAGTTCTAATGATCCATCCTCGAAGCAAGTGATTAGGCCTCTTCCAATACATATTTTCTGGATTTGGTACCTCCTTCATGCCACCATTGTTGTCGGTGGGGAGGAGATGGTCTTGCTTGGTTCAGGCCAGTCACCATCAATAAAGCCAATAAGATTCTAACTTTCAATAAGCCCCATAATTTGAATATTCCAAAGCAAGTAGTTAGTGGGTGTAAGATGAATTGATACGAAGTTACCCACATTAAGAGTGGAAGGATATGGGTATTTGGCTTTAATAGCAAGCAAAGGGTCGATATCGGGTTTTTGGATGATGCCCTCGCTGGGTTTTGTTGAAGCTAAGGTTTGTGTGAAAAAGGAAACTCTCTTTACTTCACCTAAAGCTCTGATATCATGAAGAAAATAAAGATTGTTTGAAATGCTATCTCACACACTTTGCGAGAGATGTTTCTTCTATTATATATAGTCACAATTGTATATACAGAGATATGTTTTACATCTTTACAAGAAAAGAAATAGAGGAGATCTCTGACACAATCAAGGGATCAATCAAGTGATACCACATAATCTACAAGCATTAATAGGCAAGGCTACAAATCTGCCTTAACTTAATTCCTCATATGCTAAATTGACCATCTTCCCTTCATCATTCGGATCATCAAGGTTACTGATTTTATGTCTTGAATTTGTCACATGATCCGTATGATCCACTGCCTTATCAACCCCATTAATTTGTAAAGCCATCTTTGCTGGGCAGTAGTCAATATTTGTCGAGTCCATAGATATTTGAGACTCCTCTGGTCAATTCGCACAATGAATTGACGACCCAACAAATAAGGATGCCATTTCCTCATAGCTAATACCAGAGCTAAAATTCCCTTCTAATATGTTGAAAGTAGCAGGTTCTTCCCTTAAAGGGCCTGGCTGTAGAAAGCAATTGGTCATTCTTGCATTAATACTGCTCCCACTCCAGATCCCGATGCATCACACTCCACAATGAATTTTTCCTCAAAGTTAGGAACAGCCAAAACAGGTGCCTTTGTCATTACCTCATTTAGTTGAAGGAATGCCGCCTCAGCTGCCGATGCCTAGAGGAAAGACTCTTTTTTTAGCATTTTGTTCAATGGTCCTGCTATTTTCCCAAAGTTCTGGATGAACTTCCAATAGTATCCCGTCAATCCCAAGAAATCACGCATCGCCTTAGGTGTCCTAGGCTTGGGCCACTCTAGCATTGCTATAATATTCTCATGATCTATAGCCACTCCATTTTCTGTGATGATATGGCCAAGATACTTGACTTCCTTCTACCCAAATTGACAATTTTCTTGTTTCATGAACAAGTTGTGAGATCTCAAAATAGACAAAGTAAGATTTAAATGGTGAAGATGCTCATCCTAGGACTTGCTGTATACCAACATATCATAAAAGAATACAAGAATGAATTTGCATGGAAGTTGATCTTCTGGATTTTACCCCTTTTGAATCTAAAAAATTATCATTAATTGGCAAAATTATTGCTCCCAAATCGCTACTATGGGCTTGGTACTCAAAATCACATAAATTTGTAGAAATTTTAGAGTTATGTTCAAGATACTTTCTTTTAATTTAATTTCATCCATCAAATATTTTTGTGGTATTTGATGGTCTGATTTGACTACAGATGGCAGCGGATGGCTTAAGCTCAACCTTACTGGGAACCTCTAGTGGAAAACCCCACCTTGAACCTTGCGCTATGCCCCAAACATCTGATAGGTTGAACCTCTCCACCCCATCACTGTTTACACCAAACCTTTACACCTCATTACTGTCTCCAGCCTTGCCCTTCCTAAGATAATCAACTTTGGGTTGGGCAGGTTGAACCTTCATAAAACAACAAAAATAAACATAATTCTCTACGTGTATACAAATATAAACACCATATAAAATTAAGAAATAAAGAAATTAAATTCCTAAAATAAAAACTATATTAGAACCCTAACATTTACATATATACATGCCTACGACACTCCATCTGACTTTGATAACTTTGAATGAGAGAATTAAAATAAAAAATAAATAAATTATAACCATAAAATTGTGCGCAATATCAATTTGAGCCATTCAAACCATTTTATCTTTACTACTAAAAAATACAAATGATTAAGATTAGAAAAATGCTAAAAATAATGGCTTTTTTTTTACTAGATTTCACCACCGATAGACTCAAGTAAGTAAATCTCTCATATAGTGAATAATGTGAATCCCATCGCCATGTATCTATCCTTGATGAAAATCCGATGAAAATGCCGGTGACTCTAACATTACTAATTATTATTATTATTATTATTAGATAACTAACTGCAAATTATTAATTAATTTATCATTGGTACTGATTATCTAGTTTATGATTAAAAAAATTTATACATAAAATTCATGATCTGACAATGATAATTTTTTATTTAAGACTAATCATGATGGGTGTTTAGTTACAAAGTGAAATTCTCATTCAATTATATTATTATGCACAAATTTTGTTTAAAATATTTTTAAATGTATATTTATAATGTATTACAAACATTCTAATCAGCTAAAAATTATAGCAAAGTTCTTAATTTGTGAATTCGAATAGGGAGTATTGTAGGCATGGGTGATGAAGGTGCTTGGTCACTAGAGACATATTCCCTTTATTAATTTTTGCATTATATTTGGTGGGTCTATGGTGATGAGAGGGGTATGACTCATAGGTGGAGAAACAAAAAAGGAGAGGAAAATAAGAAGGATAGCTTGCCACGTACTCATTGCCGGTCAACTCCAAACACTCCATTCATCTTCTTTTTTGTTACCATTAGAATTGCGTGATTCCCATGTTCGCCGTCGATTTTCCTTCTTCATATTCCCATACCCATGTTTTAGCTGTAGCAACACCTTTTTGGAGAACAATTTCCCATTGTAAGATTTTTGCAGCTTGTATTGTTTCTTTGGCAAAGCTATGCTTTACTAGGTCTATTTATATGTATTTATATATAAATAAATGTCCAAGAATCTAAACCAAGTAATTACATATATTTTTGTGTGGTGATGAAAGTGTTGGGGCTGTTTAGGTGTTGGTTTTTAGTAAGAGAAAGTGATTGTTACAGCAAGGAGGAGGTGAGGGAAGAAATGGAGGGAGGTGGCTGGCCGTGGTGGCCGTTGAAGGTCAAGAAAGAGGGGAGGGTGGTTGCTGGTTTTTTTCCGTTCTTTTAAAAAATGTTTTCTTTCCTTTTTACTTGTTGTCATAGATAAATTACTTGATCCATCAATCAATTACGTTTTGCACTTTGTCTTCAACTAGGAGGGGTGTAAGTGTTGGATTTTGAAGTTGAGGGGGTGTATATGTTTTTCGAGCTAAGTAAAGGGGGGCAAAGTGAAATAAACCCAACAAAATATTTAAGTAATTAACATATAAAAGAAAAACAAACTCTTTCCAACCGCCGCATCACCTCTACATTGAACATCATCAACAATAGGTTGAACCTGATACAAAGATCAATGCCACAATCCACCAATTTTCAGTTAAATTTGGTCAAAGATTACCCAAAAAGAAACAAGAAGGAACCAACATGGAAGATTGTGATCCAAGAATAGGTCACCGAAGCCTTCTTGCTACACTTCAAGGTCGACCTTTACACACCTTATATGAATAAGGATGTCTCAATTCCAATTTAGTAACAGTTTGATTAGTCCTCCCAAACCAAGACAGCTCTCTAAGTATCACCTTGAAACCTTCCTATTTTTGAGTTGAACCACTAAACTACATTCGACATCTACACATACACAGTTACACACATAACCACTTGAAGCTTAGAAGTGAAAACTTGAAGATATGAACACTAATGCCATCCTATGAAACTCAACCAAGTGCCATCAATGACAACTACATTATCTCAATTATCTTCATAGCATAAAGACACCAATTAGCATTCATATGGAACTTTCAACGTTACATCTTTCCATAACTTCCAACAATCTACTATACTCTTAAATTTTACAAATCTAACTCGAGGCACTACAATTTTCTAATCCTACTCCAGTTGTTTCATCAATTTCTTAGACACCTAAAAATAACACTTATCCATCCATTTAAACCACGAGACCCATTTTCAACTTTTTCATAATATCATCTAATTAAACAACACCACCAAAATTGATTTATAAAATTCAACAATTCATTAATCAATTTAATTTCAACATACCAATTCCTTAGCACGAAAATCCACAAATTCACATCACGTGCAAACCCTAGATTTTTCCAAACATCAATCGTCAAATAAATCATTTACCGTCGTGCAAAAACATCCTCAACAAAAAATGTGAACCTCAAAACTAGAGTATGTAGAGATTCATATAGATTAGATGCTTCTGGATATTACTTTTCCTCCCTTTTCCTTGCTTTCCTCTCCCTTTCCTCCCTTTCCCTTACCTTTCTCTCCTAGCTAGAATTAAACAGGGAAAGAAAAGAAAAAAAAAACACATTCTTTTTCTTTCCTTTCCCTTCCCAAAGTTCCAAACTGGCTGTAATATTTTGTGAAAACAAAGAAAGAGTTTTTATAATCCTTGTTTACAATCCAGCTAGTCCACTCTTCTGATGAGTGGAAAACAAACAACTTTCCTAATTAATCCAAAATCATGTCCTAATTGCGACAACACAATCAACTAACAATCATAATGTATACAACAAAAGAAAATTATCTGTTGAACAAAATCCTTGAAAAGACATACGGAACTAACTAAAAAGCTTCATTCCTTAATGTCCACAGTCCTATCACTCTTCCAAGAAGTTCTTATACTACTACAAATAACCAAAAATGCACATGAACAACAACAACACTGCAAGGAGAGAAGAAACAGAAAGGCAGAAAGGAAACAAAGCTAGTGGGAGGGAAGAACAAACAACACATGATAATTACTTTCTAAAACCATGTTTCATATAAAGTAGTAAACAACTACTCCAAACACAGATGCCACCATGTACATTTTGGGACAAAATGAAATAAAAAAATGTTTGAAAATTAAACAAACAAGGTGTACAATCAAGGTTCTCTGACAACTTTCTGATTTGTGACAAGGTTTTGCTTATGATGTCAAAACAACAAAAGGACAAGCTTCTGCTCTATAGCTCTCTTGTTTTTGCTCACAATATCCAAAGGAACAAATTGCTCTCAACGTAAACAAGCCCACTGGAGAAAAGATGTCATATTAACACTTGCCAAAATGCTAAATAAACTTAAAGCTACGAATTGAAGTAGGTGGAACAAGTGCATCAAGCCTATGTTACTAATGCTTTTCCATTTTTTTTATGTGTGGGGTTTAATGCAAAAAAGCATATACTAGTGGCACAAATGAAATATATATATTGAGCCGTACATTTTCTACGTAATACCATGCATACTGTAGACAAAATTTTGGTAATTACACAACAACAAATAAATTGAATTGCTAAAATGTCATGTAATTTTCACCCTTTAAGCCCCCAATACTTGTCTCATTGAAACAAAAGGACCACAAGCAACTCCTACAAAAATTAGTTGCAAGTTTGTTAGGAGAGAGGGAAGAGAAAAGAAGAGAATAAATAAAGGGAAAGCTAAAAAGAATGGAGAAAAGAAATATACTTTTCTCCTATTTGGTTGAGAGAGAAAAGAAATGGGAAGTGAAAAAAATCAATGGTTTGTACCAGTATTCGTATCTTCTAACTCAAGTTTTGTACTAAATATTAGTTCCAAAAAATGGAAGAAAACTTTCTGAAACATTGTAGAAGCTTACCTCCATTTCTTTCATCTCCCTCCATAAGCTTATCGAACGAGAGGAAATTTTATCTTCTTTTCTCTTGTACGCAATGTATTATAGAAGAAATGAATTGAAAGGAGCCAAAAAAATGGAAAACGATTCAAAGAGGCCATAAGAGAAGCAACTCATGTGACAACGCCGACAAGCATTCTAATTATCAATTGTGCATTAGCATAAGTATTGTAAATCAAGTAACCCCAAACAATTTCAAGGGAGTGCAAACCAAAGACAGGTACAAGGAGAAGCCAATAACCAAATCAAGCGATTAGGTGTGCACACTATTAGGGTTGCAAAGGATAAAATTCTATGTAGAATGTTCCATTATTTAGTCTAATTGAGGCCCAAACACCACAAAATGGAGCTTCTTCAGAACCTTAAAAAAAAAAAATCCATCATGCATAAGCGAGTGCATCACACGGCAAACCTCAATCCAAAGCAGGTAAATACCAGCAACCGAAACAAACTTGCAAAATTATTATCCACATCGAAGAAAGTTTATTATTATTATTATTTTGACAAGTCTTATCCAAGAAAGTTTTGATCCAAGGGTTCTCCAGAGCATTCTTCTACAAACCCAATAACCATAAATCTTGATCTCATTGATTAATTGACACAAAAACAACCCAAGGAAGTCCAAGTAATCACCTATAATTACGAGTCTAATGAAGATCTCTCATCTCTACACTATTTAACTAACAATCATTGAGAAACTCACACCAATCCACCTGAAAACGCAACCCAAGTTATTGATGTGAGTCATGCAGCCATCCTAAACACTAGAAGGGGCAAACTAAAAGGATGAAAACAAGAGAGAGAGAGGGAGAGAGAGAGAGAGAGAGAGAGAATACACAGCTTGGCAGCAACGTGATTAGCTAAATGCATTGAGTAACCAAACTAAGAGTCAACAATATTCACATTAGAGCTCAAATGCATGAGAACTCTTGCATTGCCTATGAGAAAACCAGCCAGAGTAAAAGTTACAACACATTAGAGTGCGTCTTCCTCCACTGCAAAGATGCACCTAGTAGGCTATGACACAACAAAAAAATATAATAAAACATAAAAAATTTTGTAAATTAGGAAATACTAGTACAACAACCATTGGACACCCATGCCATTTCAAGTTCCTCCTGTTATCCCCTCAAAACTCATTCTACCTGCAATGTGCAGCAATCAACAAAATTGGTTAAGGCGCACTAGGCAAACCCAAACCAGGTAGCTAGATAAAGGGGACGTGGAAAGAAAAATAATTTAATAGAAAATAAGATAAAATGCTGGAACGAATGTGTCCTTCCTAAACAACACAAGGAGAAGTGAATCTTGCAATCCCAACCACTAAAGTCTGCAGCAAACAAAATAAAAATTGATATTCATACAAACGAGAAGGACAAACAACACAGAACCTGGTAACAAATTTCTAATAAGGAGGTGAAGCACTGTGTTGTCAAAATAGCACAATACAAAGATAGCCCAAAATACACACAGTCCTATTTTGCCGCCAACAATTGAATAAGTAAAAGATTTGAGATCCTTGAAGTGCTGGGTGAAAAAAAAAATAAAAAGAAAGGAAAACAAGACGAGAAACAAGACAAGAAAAAGAGAAGGAAGACGAAGCATATTTCATCATAAAAAATGATCACGTAATGTTTACAAGCACCACCAATGTCAAGGTTTGCTCAACCAATGGACAACATGCATGTCATATGAATTTCCAATAGAAGGACAAGAGAATTAACATAAACTATAAATCTTTGACTAGCACATATTTTCAAAGTTGAAACACCAACACAAACTGTAAGGCGCTAGCACCCTAATAAACTATGTAACTACTCAAAAAGTTTAGAAGATGACATTTCATATATCAACTACCAACTAAAATCCACAGAACAGCCCCCACCTTAACAGAAAGAGGAAAAAAAAGGAGAGAGAAAGAGAAGCATTCCAAAAGAGGTAAAATAGTCTAACTTGGTGTCCCAAAAGGATTAAGACCCTAACTGAAAAACCTGGACTTAGTCTATGTTTTGTCTAAGAGACTTATTACTACAATATTAGGTAAAGGTGTAATGGCTATGAGAAATATTGTACAATCTAAGAAAGAATAGGGAATAAACCATTCAACTAAGATCACACTAGCTTTTTGCTATGGAAACCCTAAATAGGAGAAAAATCACTTAATCCCCTTTGCCGAACAAAGATCATGCATTATAACTTGTAGGTCAGATGGTTACAAGACTCTTTACAATCAAAACCTATCAACTCGTTAATCTAATGATTGTCTAGATCTTGCTCATATCCAGGATGCACCATCTCCATGCTTGACCACCGTTCAAATCCCCTTAGAATGGATTTCACTCCTTGAACTCCTTCAAGACTTTTGATCTCTTCAATTGAGTTGAAGAAGATTCTTGCTAAGACTTGTTTTTGAGCTTTTGGAAGGTGGGAATATATTCTCTCAAAAAGTTTTAAATGTGGCAGCTCAGATCTCCTTCTAGGAAAGTGTGTTAGTACTTAAATAGGCACAAAAACCCTAGCAGTGCAAATCTCGAGATTCATGATTTTGCGATTCATGATTTTGCATGCTCACTGGTTTTTCTATCATCATCCTATGACATCTCGCGAGGATCACGCGACGTCTAGCCTACTTAGCATGTTTATTGTTTTTGCCATTGACATCCTGTGACATCCTGCAAGGTTCTGTCCTTCATTCAACACATTGTTTTTTTCATCGAGATCCCTCAAAGTCCATATATCTGCCCAATATATATCATACAATTCTCTCTTAGCACGAGCTTGCATGAATAAGCATTAAATCCTTTTCAAATGCTTGTGATTGATATCCTAACTCCCCAAATTACATTAAACTTGACTTGTCACGAAATGTAGCCAATTACATAAACTTACAACCCCCCCTCCCCCCCGGGCCCCCCAACATTTTCATTGCTAAAAACCCTATGCTACAAGACACATTAGAGGGAAAAAAATAAAATTACAATCAAACCCCAATCACAAGCATATGGAGTGTTGCTTGCTATTGTTGTACTGCAGCAAGTATCATCCTTGCACATTAAACACTAGCAAGCCAACAGCCAATCAAGTGCATGAGATATATAGCATAAAGAATGAAGGTCTCCCCCTTTTTGGAACAAATTTACAAATGGAGCATGGGAGACAAACCATTCCAAGAGCAAAAATCATGCCAAAAGAAGTATGCAAAGAAAGAGATACATAGAAAAAAGATGTCCAAAAACAAAAACATACTAAGGCCTCAACCAGAAGGCAGATAAAACAAGTCAAGAACATCCATGAAAAAAATAACTATCCATAAGTGCAACACAACAATAAACCTCCACAAGATAACCATCCATAACCTAAACTCCTAGCGACATAGAATAGTACGAATGAAGGCATTCACGTCGGTAATAAACTCAGTATGCACCGTTGAGAGAGTGTTCAATGTGTCACGAATGCATACAATGTCCCGCTCCTAGCGCTTCACAATAAGATCAATGCGCTCATGCACAAGTCCATTAGGCTCCACCAAATTAGAGTGAAAAGTGGTCAGCTAGGAAAACAAAGCAGCAATAGTAGCAGCAGTGGCTGGGGTAGAGTTAGGAGCTAGAGCAGAGGGTCTTGCAGGATTAGGAGTAGAGGGAGGAACAGAGGACGAAAATGGATGTCGTACCCTGATTTTTCACCCTTGAAAAAACAAGTGAGAAAGCATGGTACTCTCTCGATAGAACTAATCCTCCTAGAAGAACAAGTGTGAATAAGTTTTAATTGAAAATTGATTTGATTAAGGGCTTTTGGAAAAGATTTGGAGTTGCCACCGAACTGTGTTAAGGTGAGTTAGGTCACCTAAAACTAAATGCAATCTGAAGATTAAACTTAGGGTTTTTTGAAAAGGTTTTAAAAACTTCCTCATAAGAGGGTTCTTAATAAAAAAAAAAAAAAGCTTGTTTGGAAACTTTTGAAAAGATTTAAGCCCTTTTTGAAAATAACTCTATTTTTTGTCTTTTTAAAAATAGTGATTCTAGGTTTGGAGGCTGGCTACGTATAGGGAAGATGCACAAGGCTATCACCCTATCCCGCCCTAGCGATACCTACATGTCTATTCCCCCTAGGTTCGCTCAACTAGAATATTCGATTATTCAATGTTTAATACAATCCACTTTCAAAAGAATTTTAGAAAAATGTTTGATATGATGCATAACATGCAAGTGCAAGAAAAGGAATTTGATTTTGAAAATAGATTTAAATAGGGAATTTGAAGTTTGAATGAAGTTGTGGAATTGGAAACTTGAAAAAGCTTGTGAAATTGAAAATTTTAAAAAGGTTCTGAAATTGAAAATTTAAAAAAGCTTGTGACTACACCCATGAGAGTTGCCTACATATTCCTTTGTTGGAAATCAAGTCAGTCGTAGTTCAGTCTTAAAGTCCGATTGAAAATAGATACTTTGGGGGATTTTTTGCAAAATTTGATTTGAAAATATTTGATTTGAACTTTGATTTGAAGATTTGAACTGAATTT
Organism: Euryodendron excelsum; assembly: GCA_033060915.1. Classification (NCBI taxonomy): domain Eukaryota; kingdom Viridiplantae; phylum Streptophyta; class Magnoliopsida; order Ericales; family Pentaphylacaceae; genus Euryodendron; species Euryodendron excelsum. The sequence continues at coordinate 38,686,132 of CM065386.1, forward strand.
TAATTTGAAATTGATTTGAATTGAAGTTTGAAAACCAACTTGGTTTTGGACTTGAGTTTTTAGAAAAGAATGGAAGCTTCCTAACTTTAGGGTTAGGGTTGAACTAGGATTAAGACATCTTATGATCTAGGTGACCTAGGGTTGAAGCTTGTACTTGAAATAAGAAGATTTAATTTTAAAAAGTTTCAATTTAGGAAATATAGGATTCAGGAAAAAATGGAAACAGTTTGATTTGATTTAGAAATACTTGACTTGGAATTGTTGGAAAATATTTGACTTTGATTTAAAATAATTTAGAAAGTTAGAATTTAGGAAAGATTGGATTTAAGAAATCTTTGAATTAGGAAGGTTTAAAAAGAAGAAAGTTTCATTTTAGGAAAGTGCCAAATTAGAAAATTTTCATTTTAAGAAAGTTTCCTTTTTAAGAAAGAGTTGATTTTAGAAATATTTGAATTTGGAAAATTTTGAATTTAGAAAGATTTGAACTTAGAAATATTTGAAATTTAAAAAGATTTTAAAAGTTTAAAATTGAGAAAGCTTTGAAAATTTGGATTTAAAAAAGATTGAAATTATGAAAGATTTGATAGTTTGAAATTTAGAAAGTCGAGATTTGGAAAGGATTGAAATTAGGAAAGATTTGATTTATATTTTCTAAAATTGAAGATTGAATTTTATTTTCAAAAATAGATGATTTGATTTTGTTTCCAAAATTAGAGGATTTGATTTGGTTTCTTAAATTGGAAGATTTGATTTGACATGGAGTTGGAAAGGTTGAGTTTTAAAAATCTTGAATTTAGAAAATCTACGATTTGGTAGGAAAAGAGGTTTTAAAAATCTAAGATTTAATGTAGAAAATAGTTTTGAAAACCTATGATTTGAGGCAAAATAGAAAGTCAAGATTGTATTAAAAGAATTAATCATGGATTCTAAGGCTTGACTTGAACTTTAAAACGAAGAGTTGTTAGAAAGTAGATCTTTGAAAAGAGATTTTAAGAAGTAGATTTTTTAAAAGAGTTTTTAGGAACTAGATTTGCAAAATTATTTGGAAAGAGATCTGAATATGGACTTTTGCAAAACTCTTGAATATCTCACTTTCCTAAAATGATTCTAACTGTGGAAAGATTAATACCATTATAGGATTGTGATTTTGAAAACAAACTAGGGTTTGAAATCTGGACTATAATGATCTCAATGAATGTAACACTTTCCTAAAACAACCCTAACCATGGAATGGCAAGAATCACCTTAAGATTGTGACTTTGATAAAAATAATTTAGGATTTACACTCAAAATTTGGACTTTGATAGTCACATTGAATATAACACTTTCCTACAACAACCCTAACCATAGAATGGCCAAAATCACCCTAGGAGTGTGATTTTGAAAAATAAGTTTAAAAGAAGGAGATTTTGAATGCAAGTTTTGAAAGAGAACTTTGATGCGAGTTTGAAAACAACTTTGAATGCAAGGCATAAACATGATAACTACAATGCAATAAGGTCGTGAACATATAAGGCTATGTGTCACCACATAATCAACGGGGCCAAACCCACACCATTAAAGGTTAAATTAGAATAAACTTCCAGCACGGTGACCTTCAACAATCCTTCCTAGGCATGAATCGGGGAGTCCCTTCTTTCAAACATGCAAGAAGAGGAGATAGAAGATAGGGATTAAAATAGAAAAAAGCCTAAGTGGGTTAGGAGAGAAAGAGAAGAAAGAAGGGGATTACATAAAAGTAAATAGAAAACCAGTCTCGTATTCTTCTTGCTTTGACTGCTTGGTTATCTTTACTTGACTTGAACTTTGGCAGCCTCGAAGATGCAGCACTTCATCTTCAATGGATGTTTTGAGGCTTATGTTTGAGTGTATAAGGTGTATGGAGGCTAAGGTTTGAGTGTATGGAGGCTAGGGCTTAAAGAGGCTAGAGAGAATTAGGGTTTAGAGAGATTTCAGGCTCTATTTTCACGACCAGGGAGGGTCTGTATTTATAGGCAAATCGAATAGAAATTGGCACCTATTGTAGTGGTGTTAGTGCAATTTTATGCTTGGCGTCACTCCTAGTGGCGCCAGGCCATTTTTTGTCCTGGCGCCACTACTAGTAGCACCAGCCTCTTTGGGAAACTTTTAAAGTAATAAAAAATAGATTTTTAACCCTTGTGACGTAAGGCAAAAGATTTGAGCGCCTATCCTAGTGACTACCATGCAATTTTTTGTCTGACTCCACTAGGAGTGACTTTGGAAAGTTCGGGAATGATCAAAAAAGTTGGGGATAGACAAGAACCCTCGAAAGAGTGTCTCGGAGGTAGTAGGCTTGAGAAACAATGCTAGAATATTTGCAAAGGCCGATTGGCCCATTAGGGACAAAACGGTCATTTGAACAAAAAAAAACCAGAATGGGCTTGGAATGACCCGTGAGAAGTGTAATATCATGAACCTCTATTTATTTATATTAATGAGAATTTCTAGTAATTGCATTTTTTAATATTAATTATTGTCTTATTTGAGTCAAGAGTGACCAATGGAAGCTTGGGTGAGACACATGGGATTATTCCCATGTGTGTCATTTTATATACTCTTATATACACATAAAATACACACACACATAGATACACACACCCGACCAGTTGAGAGAGGGAGAAAAGAGAGGAGAAAGAGAAAAATGGAGATTAAAGGAAGAAGAGCTTGAAGGAGAGGTGAAGGAAGAGATTGAAGCCATTAGAAGACTTGGGCAAGCTTGAAGAAAGGTAGGGTTTCACCTTTCTCTATAATTATATATGTGTATGTATCTATCTTTGTGGGTTGTATTATTGGGTTGTTGTGGGTGACTCTTTTGAGTCCCAAATTGGCTAAATATAGAGTGTTGTAGACCCCATTGAAAGATTTGAGAGTTTGGGATTGAAATCCCCAACTTATGCAAGTTAGGGCTTGGATTCCTAAAACCCTAGATCCCTTCGATTTACTTGTTTAAAGTGTTTGATTTTGAGTTATTGTGGTCTTCTTGGGTCAATCTTTGAACCCTAGAAGCATTGGAAGAGTTTTTGAGAGTTTTGATAGAGTTTGGTTTTGGTTGGAGTGAGGTTTGAGGATTTTTCGGGTTGAAATATGGGATTTTAGCTTTGGAGTTGACTCCTTAGTCTTTGGAGCCGACTCCTTTGTCCAGAGGACTCCCGGATTCATTTTTTCAGCTCAGGAGGCGACTCCTTTACTTCTGGAGATGACCCTTTTGTCCAGTAAACTCCCAGATTCATTTTTTCGCTCAGGAGCTGACTCCCAGTCTCTGGAGTCGACACTTTTGTCCAGTCCCCGGTTTCACTTTTTAGCTCAGACACTGTTTAGTAAAACGGACATAACATTCTCTAGAAAACTCGGATTGATGCACTGTTTGAAGCATTGGATAGCAAACTCATAGACCTTTGTATCCATATAAATTTTGTACTCTAATTCCTTATATATTGAGAAATATTAAATTTGAAATTTACCCAAAATTCTGTCAGCCTCCCAAAATTTTAGTCCATTTTCTATGGGGCATAACTTCTTCATCCGAAATGTGTTTTTAGCCCATGACCTATCAACTTAAGCCCCTTAAGCCTATTTTCAAATGGAACTAACCTAGAATGTGAAATCTTCCTTGAGAAGTGTTTGAGATGCAATGAAGGAGTCAATGTCTCAGCTTCCATGTTCAAACCTTAACTTTATGTTCTCGTTTTACATTGAGGCCTTATCCTAGGGTTTAGCCTCGCTCTTCCGTTGTTTGAGTGAGGTGTTGTTGAGTCGGGGTTGAGGGACTTATGTGTTTAGCCTCAGTTTACGTGTTGTTTCTTTGCCATATAGTCTTGTATTCATGTTTCTCTACTTCCATTTGCATTTTGTGTAGGAATGCCTTATTTAGCACCCGTTCTATTGAGAGTGGTGAGTAACAATATGCCATGAGAAAGACTTATTACTCTACAAATACTTTCAAGTTAAATTACATTTCATGCATTTCTTTTCATTTATTTCAATGCCTCAATGATTACGTTCAAGTGTAAATGTCAAGCTTTGAATTACATACGAACATTACCTATGATATGAATACAACCCACGGACTAGAACATTCACATAAAGTAGATGTAAAACTCCTAACGTACGACTCTAACTTAAGGTCTTCTCATGGCAAGACTTTAATCTAGCCCGAAAGTCCTAGGATGGGGGATGTGAAATAAGCCATCGACAAGTAAGGTCTTTCGTGGCAAGACCCTAAACTAGCAACGATGGTCCTACGGTACGGGACACGAAATAATCTATTGCCTTGTAGGGAGACGTCCCTTGGCTTAAAAGTCTAGACGTGACCTTTATGGTTACCATAGCTGAGCATAGCTCTTATGATTGACTTATTAAGCCTATGTGTAACCTTTATGGTTACTATAACTGAGCCTAGCTCTTATGTTAGCCTAAAAAGCCTATGTGTGACCTTCATGGTTACTATGTTAGCCTAAAGAGCCTATGCGTGACCTTCATGGTTACTATGTTGGCCTAAAGAGATTTATGTATACTGCGCAACTGAGACCAAGGGCCCAAAAGGGGGTAGGCAGGTGCGAGCCAGAACGGACAGTGTTGTACTGAGTACTCGGATAGCTCAAGCGCTCCCGAGGGAGTAGGCAGGGCGAAGTGTTACCGTCGCAATGCGTTTAAAACCGTGAGGTAGGCACATGCGTGACATGAAGCGCCAAAGTGGGCAATATGGTACATGATTAAGATCTTAGTCTAAAGAGCCCTATACATGACCTTTAAGGTTACTTATGCGGAGCCTAGCTCTGATATAGAGACGTAACATACTTATGCTCTAGAATGAGAAATATGATTTGTCCTAATGCTTCACAACAAGTTACATATGTTTCCATAAGTTCTAATGTCATGATATATCTCTCCTTTTTACGATATTATGAAATGCCTTACAGTATAATGCCACAGTATGCTTATGATAGGTATGTTATGCCTTACGAAGTCATGTTATATGTTATGTCTCACTCCTATGATGCTATGATTAGTATTTGAATGTGATACTTATGTTGCCTATTTTTCCAAGACTATGCTTTATAAGTTACTAAGAATGGTAGTATTTGATGTGTCCTATATTATCCGGTGACCCAATATGTACGCTTACAAGATACGGTATGTTATACTCATGATAAGTTATGTCACACTCAAATAGTTCATACTATAACACACCCACCTCTTTTCTTCCACATTACATTTTAGAAATGATGAAATGTTTTAATACGAAAGCCTATGCTTCAAGTGTCCTTAAGATTATACTTGTGCGATTCTAAGTTTATGCCACTTATGCATAAATGTATCTTTATTGTCATATATATTAAATATAAATGTAGAATATGGTATTTTATATTCATGCATTATTATTACTCATTAAGCATTAGCTTACGTTTTTCTAAAAATGTTTTCAAGTGAACAAACTAGGAGGGCCTTGAAGAAGGCCCATTACATGGACATTTGGATTACGGCCCATGGGCCTTATGTTATGTACTGATATAGGGTTTGGACCCTAATGTTTTGTAATATTATAATCTTATAACTGTGGTGGGCTTTGATAGGCCTACCTTATAGAATGATTATGTTTTGGAGATTAGGCACAGCTCTACTATGTATGACACAAGTTTTACTTTACGTTTATAAAGTTTTAAATTCTGCAATTATGTATCTTTTAAATGATAAATGCATAGGTGTTCAACCGGTTACGCAATGCGGCCTTAGGTAGCCAAGCTACTGGCCGGTCATGCACCCTAAATCCGTATAGGCCGGGTTACGGGTCATGACAAGAAGGCTTGAAGGTTGGAAACACTGTCAAGATTGTTCCAACTAGTTGTGGTTTGATACACAGAGTCATGTGTTTGGAAAAAGCGACGAGCCCACTAGGTGCAAAACGGTCAAATTGTATAGGGTTGACCTGAATAGACTCAAAATGATCTGAAAAGGTGTTAGAAGGTTAAGTATACTATTAGAAGCATCCTCAGGAGGCTATCGGTTTGATACCCAGAGCCAGTATGGTTCCTGGAGGCGATTAGATACCCAGGGGCAAAATGGTTATTTTGACCTGATGGTCTCGGAATTGATCCAAAACCCACTGGATGACAATCTTGAACATGTCGGATTATCTTTGAAACAATCTTGGAAGGGTGGACTATACTTAGGTACTTCTTCGAGAAATGCACTAGAAGTAACCAAGGGGCAGTTTGGTCATTTTTCACCAGAGTGGGCTTGTAGACATTGATGTTGACCTTGATTTTGAGTGTTTTCGCCACTCTAACGGTATGTGACGAGTTAGTTTCCATAGGTATCCCATCCTTCGATAAATGTGCCATGGCCAAGAGGCATGTTCGGTCTTGTGACATATGGGTTTGTTGGCAATTGCCAATGTCGACTTGTTCACTAGTGTTTTCGTCACTCTGATGGTTGCGATGTTGGTGAGTCTTTCTATCACTCTAATGGTGTGCGTTCATTCCAGAAACTGTTTGATCTTGAGAAGTTGCTAGATGGTCTTATCATTTGAGGGACCACTTTCTCGAAAGACATGTCAAATAATAGACATTCTACATTGGTGGGCTAGCAGGCACCAAAGTGAACCATTCTACTATCACAAGGACTTGGGTTCTATCTCGGTCGATGAGTTTGAAGGGATTTATCATTTTGAGGAGTTTTCTTAAAAAATGTGTCAAACTGGATGGATTTACCGTATAAAAGATCAACTTTCTCAAAAAACGCGCCGGATTGAGCATGACTAGTTTGGATTGGAATTGAAACTAGAACTGAAGTTAATATACAGACTTACCATCTTTAGGAAAACGTGCCAACTAGAATTGGATTGAGCAATGCTACAATGAAATTTTGGTCATTTTGCCTCTATTGGGCCCGGTGGGTCTGCGAAGTAATTGATTGACCAGATTGAGTCTACAAAACTAGTTTAGACTTAAATGTGTCTATGTCAGTTTGAATGTGCACCCGATCGGGCCAGAGATTGCCGAGCAGGCAAAAAAGGGGTGCTTACAGCTACCCCTCTTTTTTTGTCTTTGCTTGTCGAAGGCAGAAAATGATAAATTAAGGGTCCTATATTGACCGTGAGGCGATCGAAGGGATTGGAAGAGTTGGAACCTAGAGAATAGTTACCTCCAACCGATATTCCGTCTAGCAAAATGATACTTCTCCAGGGAGGACCACGATCAATGTATGGAAACTAATACTTGTTGAATTAACACTTCGACTGGCGAAATTATACTCCTCTAGGAAAATTGATTCTTCTTGAACTGGCGCTCCATCTAGCAGAATAATAATCCTCTAGGGAAATCCAATATTGATGTCTTGATACTTCTAGAACTGACACTCCGTCTGGTAGAACGATACTCCTCTGGAGAAGTCCAAGGTTGATATCTTGATACTTCTTGAATTGACACTCCGTCTGGCTGAATGATACTCCTCTAAAGAAATCCAAGGTTGATCTCTTGAAACTGCTACTTCTTGAACCAATACTTTGTCTGGCAGAACGATACTCCTCTAAGGAAATCCATGGTTGTTGTCTTCTTGAACCGATCCTCCGTCTAGCAAAATGATACTCTTTTAGGGAAGTCCAAGATTGACCTATTGAAACTACTACTTCTTGAACCAACACTCCGTCTGGCAGAATGATACTCCTTTAGGGAAGTCCATGGTTGATGTCTTCTTGAACTGACACTTCGTCTGGCATAATGATACTCCTCTGCAGAAGTCCAAGGTCGATGTCTTCTTGAACCGACACTCTGTTTGGCAGAATGATACTCCTCTGCAGAAGCCCAAGGTTGATTGGGGAGGTTGAGGGTGGGCCATTGCCCCATTATCTATTTCTTGTCAGCTATGGAAGTTTGAGTTTTCTAAGGAAGGTGTGTGCCGGCGCTGGAGATGTCTAAGGTTACTTGGCTACGAGTTGGCTTTAGCTCCTTTATTGTGCTTTGCCTCATTCCTTGTTTCCTATCTTAAAGAGAGAGAAAGAGAGACATAGAGTAAGTTTTTGTGCAAAAGCAATTTATTTATGCCAATTCTAAAAATGCACAGGTAATAGAGTTGAATGCATGTTATACCTTTGATGAATGCACATACAAGAATGGAATTGAATGCATGTCATAGTTTTTGATGAATGCACATGCGAAAATGGAATTGTGTGTCATACTTTTGATGAATGCACATGCAAGAATAGAATTGAATGCATGTCATACTCTTTGATGAATGCATACATTTTATATAAGGATGGGAAGGATGCATGCGCCCTTGATTTTGTCCCTGGGTTCATGTTTAGTTATGAATGTTGTATCCTAGAATTAGGCAGTCTTTTGAACTTCTATTTTTCCTTTGGGATTTCCCTTGCTAATTTCAACCTTTTCTTGTTGGGATGTGATAACACTTGCACTACTCTCGGAGATTCAACCCATGGACTCGTTTTCCTCCCTCTCTCTTGTTGGAAGGAAAAACTCTATTTAGTGGACCTCTTAGTTTCTTCTAGGACTTTTCTTTAGATTGGTGGGCTCTCATGAGTGACAACCAGCATCGCCCTTTGGCAAACCAACAGGTAGCTTCATTCCTTAATTTGAGAAGACCTTGAAAGCTATTAAGAAGTGTAGGCAAGCCTAGTTTATGGTAGAACTATTAAACTTTTCAATTTGTATGGGCCCTATAAAGGCACGATCCATCAATGAAGGGCAAATATAGATTTATAAATATTAAGATGTTGCTTAGCTTGAAAAGATCAACATCAAATATGCATGAAACCACACAATAATGAGCACAATTGGTTATGAGATGATCAAGATCATATTAGTGACAATGTAGTGGTGTAAGTGTGAACTTTACTAAGACTAATGAGAATACAGACCCTAGGCGTGATATAGGATAGCATACCATGTTTAATAACTCACAGATTAAAACACCTAAAAGTCAAACATATCTCATCCTGTGATATTGGTTTACTCTTCTTCATCTCTTTTCTTTGTTTTTTTGTTAAAAATCCAACCCTATCTCTCCAATGATGGAAGTACTGAAATGTAAAGAAATGGCGACTTTCATACACATGAGCTGGTAGCCTTTTGAGGGTGTAGCTACTTGCTGTTTTACCAAAACATCTTCCAAGGGTCGCTACTTGGATTCCAACAAGCTACATGATTGATCTTCATCGCTCACCTTTCTATATTTCCCCTTTCTCTGCACTTATTATTTTTCTCTCCCCTCTTTTTGGAGTCTAAGATTGTTTTTGCTGAATGGGGTGCTTGTGCTTTTGAGCCAAGGGCATCACAAATCAAATTTATCCATAAGAGTATGAAACAAAAGGAATAAACCAGAAATCACTACTTAGTCCATTTTCAATCTATTTATATGACATGAAAGCTTTTGATTCAAGGCGAAAATGACATGCAAATTAGGATGCAGAATAATAAAGGATAAGAAAAAAATGGACAAGTCTAGGAAAGATCCCTTTTCATTGTAGTTTGAGAAAAAACCCTCCAAATAGGTTTTGAAACCATAACAACTTCCTCTATGCTCCATTCACGTGGTTCATGTCTAGGTTGCCAATGACCTTTGTGTCGATCAAATCTTGTATTTTGTGTTTCAGGATAAGACAGTGCTCAGTATCATGCCGTTGTCTTCCGAAATGGTACTCACAAATAATAGTCGAGTTAAATGTAGGAGGTAAAGGATTCGTCAATGGTGGGGCAAGTATAAGGGCCAGAAGGTTGGCTTGTTGGCTTGTAGGAGGTCATGATAAGCCCTTGTTTGGGTGTTGACTAGGGGAAAAGGCATGAGGTTGGCAAGCCTGCCTGCTGGGGTTAAAATGTGGTTGGACTGCCATTGGCCTCGAAGTAGGTGCTTGAATAGCTACGGGTGGCTAAGATTGATATGGGGGGTGATATTCTGGTGGCTGAGTAGGCTGGATGACAGACACTTTTCCCTCCTTCCGACCTATTTCCCATGTTGTGGGTACCTTCTTTGCTAAGCTTGCAGAAAGTTCTTCAATTTTAGCATAAGGGGCCATTCTCTATCATCCCCCCTCTTGTGATCAACTCTAAGAAGCTCTTCCCTATGCTTGTGCAGAGCTTTTCATAGTATATGCCTTGGAAGGTATGCACGAATAGTTGCACGTACTCCTTCTCTTCCAAAGGGGGATTAACTTGTGCTGCTACTTCTCTCCATCTGAGGGTATAGCTCTTGAAGCTTTCTTTCTCTTATTTACTCATTGTCATTAAGGACCACCTGTCATAGGTAAGATCAATGTTGTGACGATATTGGGCTTTGAATGCATTTACTACTTCGGTCCAAATTGTGATCTCCCTTAGATCGAGTCGCGCAAACCATTGCAGGGTGGACCCAGTAAGACTATGTCGAAAAAGTTACATGAGGAGCTTTGGATCATTCCTATGGCCACTTAATGCCCCAACATAAAGGCGAAGGTGCTATAGGGTTGTCAGTGCCATTATACTTTTGAAAAATCGAGCATTTTGAACTTGGCCGGTCTTGGATGGTCTGGGAATAAACACAACTCATCATAGGAGGCAAGCCCAAAGGTGTCATGGCCATGAAGGCTTCACAATAAATCTTCTAACCCTTAGATTTTCAGACTGAGAGGGTCTAAGGGAGACCTTTTTAAAGCAGGAGAGAGTAGTATAGTTTCTTCTTCTTCAATATTGGCTCCCTTGGGGTCCTCCATGCTTTTCCATATTAACTCAGATTGAAGCACAATTCTTGGGCTGGCAATTTCAGAGTCTTAAGGGAAGGTCGTGGATGATGACGAGGCTGAAGAAGCATCTTTTATTGCTATGGCTTGGATGAGCTTGAACATTTCATTGATCTTGGTCCTCATATCGTTGACTTCTTCTCGTGAAATTGCAGAGGTATCATTAGGGTTGGCTGCCATTAGCAAAGCTTTTTGTCGGATAATAATGGGGTCTCTAGCTGGATGCTAATCTTTCTTAGGAGCAATGATGACTTTCCATGGTGTAGTCTCTACGAAAGGAAAAAGAAAGATAAAGAAAAACATGCACATGAGTTAGTGTTTGATATTTAGAAAGCTTTATGTAATGCATATCTTAGGGGTGTCCCTTCTTGTGAGGGAGACAAAACATGATATATTTGGCTCACTTTTCGAAAATGGGGGGTTTACTCCTGTATGTAGTTACTTACGTTAATTGAGGACATACATTCATTTATTCATGTTGCTTATAGAAAGTAGAAGAGTACATTGAACTTTGAGTTTAAAATACAAGAGAATCGAAGTACATTTTAATAGGGGAAGGGGGAACATTTTTCTTGGGACCTCCACCTATCTACTTTTATATTTGAGATCCTAAACTACTCTTAAGTCTTCGGATTTGTCTTCTTTGAGCTTGATGTCGAGGTGGTCATTGAGAGACCTTTGCTGTTTGATTGATCCTTGTCTTCTTGGCAACCTTATCTCTGCGAGCATAGAGGGATTACCCCCCCTCTTTGTGGAATGACTTTAAATGTATGCCATGAGTTTGTCGCTCCCAGATTTTTCACACTCGAGGAATACACACACAAGCGGAACAAATATTGTACTATCTCGTTAAAACTCATCCTCCTAGAAGAACGAGTGCAACTAGATTTGAATTGAAAATTGATTTGAATAAAGGGCTTTTGGAAAAAGTTTAGAGTCGCCACCTAACTTTATTAATGTGAGTTAGGTCACCTAAAAACTAAGCACAATCCGAAGACTACACTTAGGGTTTTTGAAAACGATTTTGAAAATATTTCCTCAAGAGAGGGTTTTTAAGAAAATAGGTTGTTTGCCAACCTTTAGAAAACATTTAAGCCTTTTTTTTTTTAAATAAACTCCATTTTGGTCTTTAAAAATAGTGATCCTAGGTTCAGAGGTTGGTTACGTGTAGGGAAGACGCACTAAGCAATCACCCTATCCTGCCCTTGCGGTACCTACATGTCTATTTACCCTAAATTCACCTTTGAGAGTCTTCAACTAATAAATGTCCAATCCTATCCACTTTAGAAATCAATCTTGAAAAGAATGATGCATAACATGCAATTGCAAGGGAGAGAGTTAGAAAATAGATTTCGAAAGAGATTGATTTGATTTAAAAAAGATTTGAAAAGATAGATTTGAAATTGGAAAGTTTTAGAAAGTGGAAATAGAGATTTGAAAATAGATTTTTGGATTTGGAAATTGGAAAAAGTTGTGGAAATAGAAGCTTGAAAAAGGTTGTGACCGCACCCATGAGGGTTGCCTACGTATCCTTTTTGAGGAATCAGGTCAGTCGTAGTTCGGACAAGAGTCTGATAGAAAAGAGATTTTTGATTTGAAAAAGAATTTGATTTGAACTTAGAATAGAAGATTGAAAATTGGAATTTGAAATTAAGAAGATTGGACTTTGATTTGGAAAGATAGAACTTAGAGAAAGAATTTGGATTTGTTTTGAAAAGATTGAGGTTTAGGAAACCTAGACTTAGGAAAGAGAGGATTTAGAAAGGACTTGCGATTAAGAAAAACTTGACTTGAGTATTGGACTTGGAAGATTAGGAAAGATTCGAATTAAAAAAGTTTCATTTTAGGAAAGTTTGGTTTAGGAAAGGTTTCGAATTAGGAAAGTTTCAATTTAGGAAAGTTTTGGATTAAGAAAATTTCATTTTAAGAAAGGTTTTGAAATAGGAAAGGTTTCGTTTTAAGAAAGTTTTGAAATAGGGAAGTTTTGAAAGTAAGAAAGTTTTGAGTTTAGAAAAGTTTTAGATTTGGAAAGATTTGAAGTTTAGGAAGGTTTAGAATTTTAGAAGGATTCAAAGTTTGAGTTTTAGAAAACACTTGAAAACTTAGATTTGGAAAGTTAAAATTTGGAAAGGGATGGAATTAAGAAAGGTTTAAAAGCTTAAAGTTTAAGAAAAGATTTAAAAGTTATAAGTTTAGGAAACTTAAGGTTTAGGGAAGTACGAGATTAGGAAGGATTTGAATTAGGAAAGGGTTGAATTAGGAGGGATTGAGATTCTTATTTTCTAAAACAAGGGATTGGATTTTGTTTCTAAAAGAGAGGGTTTGATTTTGTTTCCAAAAATAGAGGATATGATCTAGTTTCCTAAATGGGAGATTGGATTTGGTTTCCTAAAGGGAAGATTGGATTTGACATGAATTTGGAAGATAATGTTTTAGAAACCCTAGACTTGGAAGTCTATAGTTTTGACGTAGAAAATAGGTTTTGGAAATCTAGGTTTTAAGGTATGATTGAAAATCATGTTTTTGGTAAGAAAATTAGGGTTTCCTAATCGTTGGCTCTAGGGCATAACTTGGACTTCAAGAAAAGAGATTTTTGGAAAGAGATCCTAGAAAGGAGTTTTTAGAAAGTGAATTTGAAAAGAGAGAGTTTTGGAAGGGGATTTTTGGAAGGAAATCCTAAGGAGGAGTTTTTGGAAAGTGAGTTTTGAAGAGAGAGTTTTTAGAAAAGTATGTTGGAAAAGAGGTTTTTTAAAAATAGAGTTTTTAGAAAGTATATAAAATATCTCACTTTCCAAAAACGATTCTAACCATAAGAAGGTTAGAACACTTTAAGATAGTGATTTTGAAAATAACAATGTTTTTAAAAATATAGACCATATCGGTCACTTTAAATGTAACATTTTCCTAAAGCAACCCTAACCATAAAAAGGCTATAATCACCCTAGGATTGTGATTTTGAAAACAATTTTTGAAAAAGAAAGTTTTGATGCAAGTTTGAAAACAATTTTGATGCAAGCTTTTGAAAACGAATTTTAAAAGAATACAAGATCATAACATGCATAATGCAAGTTGGGGTCGTGAACATACAAGGTTAAAGGTTTCACCACATAATCAAGGAGGCCAAACTCACGTGATCTCTGATTAGACTAAAAGAAAGCCCCTGATAGGGTGACTCTCCAATAGCCTAATCCTACACATGGCCTGGGAAGTCCATTCTTTCAAGCATGCAAGAAAGGGGAGGAAGAAGATGAGGGATTAAAATAGAAGAAAACCCAAGTGGGTTAGGAGAGAGAAGAGAGGGGGAAGATGCTTAAACTTAAAGAGAAAACCTACCTTGTGTGTTGTTTATTTTGCTTTGCTTTGTGCACTTTGCTTTGCTTGCTTTGCTTCGGTCTTCGCTTCAATCTTCGTCTTCATCTTCGAGAGCTTGAGTTTGCAGCACTCCAAGTCTTCAATGGATGCTTTGGATGCTAGTGTATGAGTGTATGAGAGTGTGTATTAGTGTATAGGAGGCTAGGGTTTATGTATGGAGGCTAGGGTTTAGAGAAACTAAGGAGACTAGGGTTTAGAGAGGCTACGAGCTCTGTATATCAAAAAGTAAGGTTTTCAAACTGAGTTTACAGACCTCTTTCACACTGGAGGAGGCTCTGTATTTATAGAGAGAGGAATGACCTGGCGCCTGTTACAGTGGCGCCAGGCTAAAAAACCTTCTGGCACTTAGGAAAGGTTTAAGGTCAGTAAACAATGTATCTTGAGAAGATTTAGGCGCTTGTACTAGTGACTACCATGCAATTTTTAGCCTAGCTTCATTTAGAGTGGCTCCGGAAGGTCCGGGAAGGATTTAAGGGGACTGGGAATGACCCAGAAGGCTGAAAAGGGACAGGAACCCTTAGAATAGTGTCCCGGAGGTAGTATACTTAAAAAAGGATGACAAGATTTGTCGGAAGGGTTGACCGGGCCATTAGGGGCAAAACGGTCAATCGGGCCAAACAGCTACCCGGATGGACTCGGAATATCCCAAAAGATGACTCGAGATTTGGAAACATTATTTAGAATGTTCCTAAAGGCTACCGGTTTGATACCCAGAGCCGATGTGGTCGGAAAAGGCAACCGGCCCTCTAGGGGCAAAACGGTCATTTTGCACCGGGTTTGCCGGAATTGACTTGGAATGATCCGAAAAGATAAAGGAAGGTTAGGAATACTATAAAAAAGCATACTCGGGAGGTTACCGGTTTGATACCCAGAGCCAGTGTGGTCCCCAGGGTATTCGGATACCTAGGGGCAAAATGGACATCTTGACCGGAAAGTCTTGGAATTGGCCCGAAATTGGCTAGAAGGCACCTAATCATGCCGGATCGTCTGTAGAACGATCTTGGAAGGGTGGACTTACCGTTTTGAGGACTTAGGTATTTTCTTGAGAAACATGCTGAAAAATGGCCCTAGGTGCAGTTTGGTCATTTTTCATCGAAGTGGGCTAACAGGCACCGGTGTTGACCTGGGTTTTGAGTGTTTCCGCCACTCTGACGGCGGTCCCATGATACAAGGGTTTGTTGGCAATTTCCTATATCGACCTGTGTGCGAGTATTTTCGCTACTCTGACGGTTGCGATGTTTGCAAGTACTTCCGCTACTCTGATAATTCGCGATTATTCTCGAGACTGCCTGATCTCGGGAAGCTTCTAAAGGGACTTAGCACCAGAGAAATTAACTTTCTCGAAAGGCGTGCCGAAACAGACATTTCTGCATTGGCGTGCTAGCAAGCGCCAAAGGTGGATCGTTCTACCATCTAGGGGACTTGGGTTCTCGTCCCGGTCGACGGTTTTGAAGGGACTTACCATTTTGAAGAAACTTTCTTCAGAAAACGTGCTCCTTTTTTTTCTGCTTTGCTTGTCGAAGACAGAAAACGTAGAGTAAGAGTCCCATGTTGACCATGAGGCGGTCGGAGGGACGGACTTTGAAAATTTTGGAAGACAGGATTTTAGAGACGAATATTGGGCCCAAAAAGGCTTTGAAATCGAGTTTTATCGGAAAAAAGGGCAAAGTTGCCCAGAATTGGCAACTAGTGCCACTAGCAGTGGCGCCAGACTTGGGAACAAAACCAGAAAATTTTCTAGTTCGAACACTTTGAGGGATTTGAAGGATTTTTGAAGATTCAAGAGTGTTTGTGGGGGAACCAACCCAGACATTCGAAGGAGCACTTCTTAGGGATCATGGGTGATTGCCAGAAGTAGACCACGTCGCCGAAAAAGCCGCCAGAAGAGAAGATTTCGCCAGAGAACTTCGACAGGTGAGTTTTCAATCATATGTTGATTTTAATGTGTAGAACTCCGTTTAAGTCGTGTGAACAGTGAAAATTGATGTTTTGAACATTATGGTGATGTTATTTTTTCATTTTGGTGCTTGTTGGACTAAATTTGAGTGACTTTACGTGATTATGTGAAGAGGGTTTTCTACAAGAATTGGGGTCTGTTCCTACAGGCTTGGGCATTAGGTTTTTTTGGCAAGATTTTTATGCCATGTGCTTTAGAAAAATGTGTTTAATAACAGCGTGAAGTTTTGTGATTTTTTGAAAACTTGGTGAATTTTTTATTTTTTGAAAAATAGAAAAATACGTAGAAAAAATAGGAAATTGGGAAATTGATGAAATTAATAAAGTTCAAAATTTAGAAAAATTAGGGAATTTTTAGAAAACATTTGAAATGATTTTGAAGAATTTTAGGACATTTTTGAAAACCATTGATATATTGGAAAAATAAAACATGTGTTTTTTAAAATTTCAAAAATTCAAAAAGTGTGCGCGGGTGCTGATGTTATGTGATTGTAACGTTGTGAAGTGCACGGTTTGTGTTTTGTGTTGATGTCATGGGTGTTGTAGGGACCATTTTTAAATGAAACTCTGTCAAAATTTTTAGAAATCATGGAAAGAGTTGGAAAAGGTTTAGGAGTAAAATCTTTTTTAAGGAAAAAGACAGAAAACCCTTGAGATTTGACTTGAAGTTGGAAAATCAAAAGGTGTAGGAAATTTGTTTTGACTTACCATTTGAAATCTTTTTATTATTATTTATTGTTTGTTTTTTTAGTATTTATTTACTTTATTTTATTATTATTTATCTGCATGTATCATCTATTAACGCCTCTTACATTGGCTTACCTTTTCAAGATGGCAGACGCGGCTGATGATGGTTCTGAGAGGAGACGTCGCTCGAGGAAGGAGCTCGGACAGATTCCACCCGTAGTTCCAGTCGATCCAAAGGTAGTCGACGATTTACGGGATGTGCCTCTTCCAGTCAGAGCGGATAGGGGAGTAGACCACCTGTCGACCCCTTTCCTCCGGTTAAGCAGGCCTTTGTAGAGGAGATTGGTGCTGAGGAGGAGGTACCGGGTCTTGGTGACCAGGTGACTAGTTATGGGAGAGCCTCCTCTAGACATAGGCAGATAGATACTGATTTGGGTGACCTTGAGGTACCGGACATCCCACCACTCGCGAATCTTACTTATCACCCCAGCATATATTCCAGACAACATTTGCCCCCTCCTTGGGTACACACAGCTTTTAGAGGGGCTATTCATCAGGTTTTCATGACCATGCAGCGGGCTGCTCCATCATATCGTGCCTTATTGGCTGAGATCGGATTCGAAGCCTTCATGGGATTAGAGGCTAACCGCCTGAACCAGCATTTGGTACTAGCGCTTGTTGCGAGGTGGTTCGGGGAGACCGAGACCTTCCATTTTGTCAGCTTCGAGTTAAAACCCACTCCCTTGGATTAGGCCATCATCACAGGGCTTTCCTTCATTGGCCGGCGGATCACTTTTGTCGCGCCCAGATTTTTCACACTCGAGGAATACACACACAAGCGGGAAAAATACTATACTCTCTCGTTAGAACTCACCCTCCTAGAAGAATGAGTGCGACTATGTTTGAATTGAAAATTTATTTGAATAAAGGGCTTTTAGAAAATATTTGGAGTCGCCACCTAACTTGATTAAGGTGAGTTAGGTCACCTAAAAACTAAGAATAATCCGAAAACTACACTTAGGGTTTTGGAAAACGATTTTGAAAATATCTCCTCAAGAGAGGGTTTTTAAGAAAAACAGGTTGTTTGGCAACCTTTGGAAAATATTAAGCCATTTTTAGAAAAATAACTCCTTTTGGTCTTTGAAAACAGTGATTCTAAGTTCGAAGGTTGGTTACGTGTAGGGAAGACGCACTAAGCCATCACCCTACCTCGCCCTTGTGGTACCTACATGTCAATCTATCCTAGATTCACCTATGAGAGTCTTCAACTAACAAACTGTCCAATCCTATCCATTTTATAAAAGAATTTTTGAAAAGAAACCAACATGATGCATGATATGCAAGTGTAAAAAAAGAAAGTTGGAAAATAGATTTGGAAAGAGATTTGAAAAGAAGAATTTGATTTGATTTTAGAAGAGAGATTTGAAAGGATAGATTTGAAATTGGAAAGTTTTAGAAATTGGAAATAGAAATTTGGAATTGGAAGTTTGAAAATAGATTGGAGATTTGAAAAAATTGTGGAATTTGAGATTTGAAAAAGAGTTGTGGAAATAGAAACTTGAAAAATGTTGTGACCACAACCATGAGGGTTGCCTACGTATCCTTTTGGAGGAATCAGGTCAGTCGTAGTTCGAACAAGAGTCCGATAAAAAATAGAAGGTATGATCGAAAAAGAGTTGAAGTTGGAATTGGAATTGGAATTGAAAGAATAGGAAATTTAGACTTTGATTGGAAGATTTGAAAAGATTGGTTTTGAAAGACTTGGTTTTAGGAAACCTAGACTTAGGAACTTAGAAAAGAAGGATTGGACTTCACTTGGAAAAATTTTAGAAAAGATTTGACTCGAATGTTAGACTTGGTAGATTTGGAAATATTGGATTTAGGAAATGTTCGAATTAGGAAAGGTTCAAATTAGGAAAGTGTCATTTTAGGAAGGTTTCATTTTAGGAAAGTTTCGAATTAGGAAAGTTTTAAAATTGGAAAGTTTTTAATTTAGAAAGTTTCAATTTAGGGAAGTTTTGAATTAAGAAAGTTTCAACTTAGGAAAGTTTTGAATTAAGAGAGTTTCATTTTAAGAAAGGGTTTGAAATAGGAAAAGTTTTGAAAACAAGAAAGTTTTGAGTTTAGAAAGTTTTAGATTTGGAAAGATTTAAAGTTTTAGGAAAGTTTAGAGTTTTGGAAAGATTTAGGAAGTTTAAAAAGATTTAACTTAAGAAAGTTTTGAATTTAGAAGGCTTTGAATTTGGAATGGTTTGAAATTTATAAAGTTTAAGATTTAGAAAGTTTTAGAGTTTTAGAAGATCATGAGATTAGGAAAGGTTTGAGTTTAGGAAAGGTTTGAAAACTTAGATTTGGAAAGTTAAGATTTGAAGATAGATTGAATTAAGAAAGTGTTGAATTAGGAAAAATGTGGAAGACCTAATGTTTAAGGAAATATTTGAAATTTTTAGGAAACTTATGGTTTAGGAGGGTAGGAAATTAGGAGAAAGTTGAATTAGGAAAGATTTAGACTAGGAAGAGTTAAGATTCTTATTTCCTAAAACAAGGGATTGGATTTTGTTTCTAAAAGAAGAAGTTTGATTTTGTTTCCAGAAACGGAGGATAGAATCTAGCTTCCTAAATGGGAGATTGGATTTGGTTTCCTAAAGGAAAGATTCGATTTGACTTCCTAAAGGGAGGATTGGATTTGATAAGGATTTGGAAAGGGAGGTTTTAGAAACCCTAGATTTGGAAGACTATAATTTTGACATAGAAAAGAGGTTTTTGGAAACCTAATTTTGACGTATAAAACGGGACTTTTGGAAACTTATGATTTTAATGTAAAAGGGGGAGATTTTGGAAACCTAGGTTTGGGGCACGGTTGAAAATCACGTTTTTGGAAAGAAAATTAGGGTTTCCTAATTGTGAGTTCTAGGGCTTGACTTGGGCTCTAAGGAAAGAGTTTTTAGAAAGTGCGTTTTTGGAAACGAAGATTTTGGAGGAAGATTCTAAAAATGAGTTTTTTAAGAAGCGTATTTTGAAAAGAATTTTAGGAAGGAAGTTTCTAGAAAGTAAAACTTTTACAGAGTTTTGAAAACAAGATTTTGGAAGAAGCTTTTAGAAAAGAGTTTTTAGGAAAGTGAATTTTGAGGAGAGTGTTTTGGAAAGGAGTTTGAAAAGAGAAGTTTTTGAGAATAGATTTTTAGAAAACAATTTTGGAAAGAAATTTAAAGAGAGTTTATGGAAAGCATGTTGAAAAAGACATTTTTAGGAAAAGAGACTTTTGAAAGGAGAGTTTTTGGAGAGTATAAAAACGTCTCACTTTCCTAAAGCGATCCTAATTATAAAAAGGTTAGAACCACTTTAAGAAAGTGGTTTTGAAAACAAGGAGTTGAAAATATAGACTGTATTGGTCTCTTTATATGTAACACTTTCCTAAATCAACCCTAGCCATGGAAAGGCTAGAATCACCATAGGATTGTGATTTTGAAAACAAGTTTTGAAAAAGGAGATTTTGATGCAATTTTGAAAACAAGTTTAATGCTAGCTTTGAAAACGAGTTTGAAAACGATTTTTGGAAGAATGCAAGATAATGATATGCACAATGCAAATTTGGGTCATGAACATACAAGGTTAAGGCTTCACCGCATAATCAAGGGGGCCGAACCCACGTGGTCTCTGGTTAGACTAAAAGAAAGCCTCCCGACACGGTGACCCTCCAATAGTTCAATCCTACACATGGACCAGGAGTCCCCTTGTTTCAAGCATGCAAAGAAAGGGGGGAAAGAGATGGGGGATTAAAATAGAGAAAACCCAAGTGGGTTAGGAGAGAGAAGAGAGAGAGGGAAAGTGCAAAACTTAAAGAGAAAGCCTACTGTATGTCTTGCTTATTTTGTGCGCCTTGCTTTTCTTCGGTCTTTGCTTCACGTCAATCTTCGTCTTAATCTTCGGGGACTCCTCTTCGCTCTTCGAGAGCTTCGAGTTGCAGCAATCTAAGTCTTCAATGGAGGCTTGAGGCTAGTGTATAAGTGTATTGGGGTGTGTATGAGTGTATAGGAGGCTAGGGTTTAGTGTATGGTGGCTAGGGTTTGGAAAACCTAGAGAAACTAGGGTTTTGGGAGTGTACGAGCTATGTATATCGAAATATAGGATTTTTAGACTGAGTTTGTGGACCCCTTTCACGTTGGAGGAGGCTCTGTATTTATAGAGATGGGATAGACCTGGCACCTGTTGTAGTGGCGCCAGGCCAAATTACCTCTTAGCGTCACTAGGAGTGGCGCCAGGCCATTTCTTGGCTTGGCACCACTGCTAGTGGCGCCAGCCAGTTAGGAAACTTTGTAAGTTGGTAAGCAACATATCTTTGACAGATTTGGGCACCTGTACTAGTGACTACCATGCAATTTCTTGCATGGCTTCACTAGGAATGATTCCAAAAAGTCCGAGAAGGATTTAAGAGACCGAGATTGGCCTAGAAGGCCAAAAAAGGGCATGAATACTTAGAACAGTGTCCTAGAGGTATTTGACTTTAAAAATGAGGATAGGATGTGTTGGAAGGGTTAACCGGCTATTAGGGGCAAAACGGTCAACTGGATCGGAAAGCTGTCGAGATGGACCCAGAATGTCCCGTAAAAAGACTGGAGATTTGGAAACTTTATTCAGAATGTTCCCAAAGGCTTGCAGGTTTGATACCCAGAGCCGGTGTGGTCGAAAAAGTTGACCGGCCCACCAGGGGCAAAACGGTCATTTTGCACCGAGTTTGCCGAAATTTACTCGAAATGACCCAGAAAGATAGAGGAAGGTTGAGAATACTATAAGAAGCAATCTCAAAAGGTTACCGGTTTGATACCCAGAGCCGGCATGGCTAGAAAAAGGCGATCGTCCCACCAGGGGCAAAACGGTCATTTTGCATCGAGTTTGCCGAAATTGACTCGGAATGATCCGAAAAGATAGAGGAATGTTGGGAATACTATAAGAAATATTCTCAGGGGGTGTAAGCACCCCATTTTTGACCGCTCAGCAGTCTACACTCCATCCAGACTTGTTTTCAAGTTATTTTGGGCATATTCCAATCAAAACCAATCCTCTAGGTCCAAATTCCGTTTTTTCATCGCTTCGCGGGCCTGTCAGGCCCAAATAGAGGCAAAATGACCAAAATTCCCTTAGGGGCATTGTCCTTTCTCATTCCAATTCCAGTCCCTCTCTCGAGACAGTTTATTCCTCGAGACGGTCCGAGTAGCAAAACTACTCACAAAACCGTTAGAGTAGCGGAAATACTCACAGAACCGTTAGAGTAGCGGAAATACTCACAGAACTGTTAGAGTAGCGGAAATACTCACAAAACCGTTAGAGTGGCAGAAACACTCACAATCCAGGCACGTCTATTCGGAGACGGTAAGACCCCTTTTCAATCCCTCTCTCGAGACAGTTTATTCCTCGAGATGGTTCCAATCCAGGCACGTCTCTTCGGAGATGGTAAGACCCCTTTCCAATCCCTCTCTCGAGACAGTTTATTCCTCGAGACGGTCCGAGTAGCAAAACTACTCACAAAGCCGTTAGAGTAGCGGAAATACTCACAAAACCGTTAGAGTGGCGGAAACACTCAAAACCCAGGCACGTCTCTTCGGAGACGGTAAGACCCCTTTCCAATCCCTCTCTCGAGACTGTTTATTCCTCGAGATGGTTCCAATCCAGGCACGTCTCTTCGGAGACGATAAGACCCCTTTCCAATCCCTCTCTCGAGACAGTTTATTCCTCGAGACGGTCCGAGTAGCAAAACTACTCACAGAACTGTTAGAGTAGCCGAAATACTCACAGAGCCGTTAGAGTAGCGGAAATAGTCAATCGTTAGAGTAGCGGAAATACTCACAGAGACGTTAGAGTAGCGGAAATACTCACAAAGCCGTTAGAGTAGCGGAAATACTCAACCCCGTCCGAGTAGCGGAAATACTCACACCGTTAGAGTGGCGGAAACACTCAAAACCTAGGTCAATACCCGTGTCTGTTAGCTCACTTCGGTGAAAAATGACCAGACTAACCTTAGGACCTTTTTCGAGACTTTTCGGTCAAGAGGACCATTTTGCCCCTAGGCATCCGAACGCCCCGGGAACCACACCGGCTCTGGGTATCAAACCAGTAACCTCCTGAGAATACTTTTTATAGTATTCTCAATCTTCCTTTACTTTTCCAGATCATTCCGAATTAGTTCCGGCCAACCCGGTACAAAATGACCGTTTTGCCCCTAGAGGGCCGGTCTCCTTCTTCGACCACACCGGCTTTGGGTATCAAACCGGTAATGTCCCGAGAATACTTTTTATAGTATCCTCAACCTCCCTTTACCTTTCCGGACCATTCCAAGTCAGTTCCGGCAAACCCGGCACAAAATGATTGTTTTACCCCTAGTGGGTCGGTCTCCTTTTCCGACCACGCAGGCTCTGGGAGTCAAACCGGCAACTTCTGGGAACATTCTAAATAATGTTTCCAGATCCCAAGTCTCTTTCCGGGACAATCTGAGTTTGCCCCGGCAGCTTTCCGATCCGATTGACCGTTTTGCCCCTAAAGGCCCGGTCAACCTTTCCGACCCACCTTATCTTCATTTTTCAAGTCAAATACCTCCAGGACTCTATTTCATGTGTTCCTGCTCCCTTCCAGCCTTCCGGGTCACTCCCGGCTCCTTCAAATCATTCCCGAACTTTTTGGAGTCACTCCTAGTGAAGCCAGGCTAAAGTTTACATGGTAGTCACTAGTACAGGCGCCCAAATCTAGTCAAAAATACGTTGCTTGCCGACCTTAATTGTTTCCTAAATGGCTGGTGCCACTAGTACTGGCGCTAAGCCAAAAAATGGCCTGGCGCCACTCCTAGTGGCGCCAGTGTAGAATTTGGCTTGGCGCCACTGCAACAGGCACCAGGTTTGTCTTCCCTCTATAAGTACAGAGCCTCGTTCAATGTGAAAAGGGTCTGAAAACTTAACCTAGAAATCACACAATTCGATATACAGAGCTCGAGCACCTCCAAAACCCTAGCCTCCCTAGGTTTTCCCAAACCCTAGCCACTATACACAAACCCTAATCTCCTATACACTTACACACTCCCCCATATACTCATACACTAGCCTTCAACCATCTTTTGAAGACTGGAGGAGCTGCAACCCGAAGCTTGAAGACAATCCTTGAAGGTCGAAGACGAAGGTCAAGACGAAGACCGAAGATTGAAGACTGCACGGCGCGCAAAATAAACAAGATACAAGGTAGGCTCTCTCTTTAATTTTCCGTACTTCCCCCCTCTCTTCTCTCTCCAACCCACTTGGGTTTTCTCTATTTTAATCCCCCATCTCTTTCCCCCCCTTTCTTTGCATGCTTGAAACAAGGGGATTCCCGGTCCATGTGTAGGATTGGACTATTGGAGAGTCACCGTGTCGGGGGCTTTCTTCTAGTCTAACCAAAGACCACGTGGGTCCGGCCCCCTTGATTATGTGGTGAAGCTTTAACCTTGTATGTTCACGACCCCAAATTGCATTGTGCATATCATAGTCTTGCATCTTTCAAAATTCGTTTTCAAAAAGTTGTTTTCAAAAATCGTTTTTCAAACTTGTTTTTAAAATTGCATCAAAAGCTCTTTTTCAAAAACATGTTTTCAAAACCACAATTCTAGGGTGATTCTAGCTTTTCCATGGCTAGGGTTGCTTTAGAAAAGTGTTATATTAAAAGTGACCTTTTGGTCTACATTTTCAAACCTTGTTTTCAAAACCACTTTCTTAAAGTGGTTCTAGTCCTCTTATGGCTAGAATCGCTTTAGGAAAGTGAGATGTTTTCACACATTCTAAAAACTCTCTTTAAAAATCTCTTCCTAAAAATCTCTTTTTCAACATACTTTTCTAAAACTCCCCTCTTCAAAATTGATTTCAAAAACTCCCTTCCAAAATTTATTTTTCAAAACTATCTTTTTCAACTCCTTTCGAAAAACTCTTTCTCCTCAAAATTCACTTTCTAAAAACACTCCCTAAATTCACCTTCCTAAAAACTCTCTCCAACAACCTCCTTCCAAAAATCTTTCTAAAAAACTCTCTTTCCAAAATCTTCCTTCTAGAAATTCCCCTTTAGGATTTTCCTTCTAAATTCTACGTTTCTAAAAACACACTTTCCAAAAACTCATTTTCTTTAAAAACTTTTTCCAAAAACTCGATCCCCAAAATTCACTTTCCAAAAACTCCTCCCTAGGATTCCCTTTTAGAAAACCTTCGTTTTCAAAAACGCACTTTGCAAAAACCCTCTTTCCTTAGAGCCCAAATCAAGTCCTAGAACCCACAATTAGGAAACCCTACATTTTCTTTCCAAAAACATGGTTTTCAAACTTTGTCCCAAACCTAGGTTTCTAAAACCTCTTGTTTTTACATCCAAACTATACATGTTTCCAAAACCTCTTTTCTACGTCAAAACTATAATTTTCCAAACCTAGGGTTTCTAGAATCTCCCTTTCCAAATCCTTGTCAAATCCTATCTTCCCTTTAGGAAACCAAATCAAATCTCCCCGTTTAGGAAACTAGATCCCGTCCTCCGTTTTTGGAAACAAAATCAAATCTTTTCTTTTAGAAACTAAATCCAATCCCCTCCTAATCCCAAACCTTTCCTAATTCAATTCCTTCCTAAACCATAAGTTTCCTAAACCCAAACTTTAAACCTTTCCTTAAATTTCAAAATCCAACTCTTTCCTAATTCAAATCCTTCCTAAACTTTCACTTTCCTAAATCTTAAGTTTCCAAAACTTGAACATAAAAATCTTTCCTAAACTTTAAAACTCAATTTTCAAATCTTTCCTAATTCAACCCTTTCCTAATTTAACCCCCCTTTCCAAATCTTAACTCTCCAAATTCAAGTTTTCAAACTCTTCCTAAACTCAAACCTTTCCTAATTTCATGATTTCCTAAGACCCTAAAACTTTCTAAATTTCAAATCTTTCTAAATTCTAAACTTTCTTAAACTTCAAATCTTTCCAAATCTAAAACTTTTCTAAATTCAAAACTTTCTTAATTCAAGACTTTCTTAAGTTGAAACTTTTCTTAATTCAAACATTTCCTAAAACGAAACTTTCCTACTTTCAAGACTTTCCTAAGTTAAAACTTTCCAACTTTCAAAACTTCCTAATTTCAAAACCTTTCCTAAAATAGCACTTTTCTAAGTTGAAACTTTCTTAAACCTAAAACTTTCCTAATTCAAAACTTTCCAAAAATGAAACTTTCCTAAATCGAACTTTTCCTAATTCAAACATTTCCTAAATCCAATCTTTTCTAAATTCCCAAACCTTCCAAGTCAAGTCAAATCTTTCCTAAGTCTCCTCTCTTTCCTAAGTTTAGGTTTCTTAAACCCTCTCTTTCCAAAACAAGTCCAAATCTATCTTTTCAAATCAAAATTCAATCTTTTCAATTCTAAAATTCCAATTTCCAATGTTCAATCTTCTATTCAAAGTCCAATCTCTTCAATTTCAATTTCCAATCCCCTCTTCTAATTTCAAATCAAATTCAATTTCCAATCCAATCTCCTTCTTCAAATCAAACCTTCTATTTTCAATCGGACTTCAGTCCGAACTACGACTGACCTGATTCCCCCAAAGGGATATGTAAGCAACCTTCATAGATGCGGTCACAATACTTTTCAAACTTTCAATTCCACCCTCATGGGTGCGGTTTCCAAAATCTTTCCAAATCTCAAATTCCATAGTCTTTTTCAATCTCCAATTCCATATCTATTTTCAAGTTTCCAATTTCCAATTTCTATTTTCAAATTTTTATTTCCAAATTTTCAAACTTTCCAATTTCAATTCCATTTCTTCAAATCTATTTTCAAATCAATTTCTTTTTAAAATTTATTTCCAAATCTATTTTTCAATTCTTTTCTATTGCTTGCATATCATGCATCATGCTTTTCAAACATTATTTTTCTAAAGTGAATAGGGTTGAACACATGTTAATTAAAGACTCTCGTAGATGAATCTAGGGTAGATTGACATGTAGGTACCGAAAGGGCGGGGTAGGGTGATAGCTTAGTGCGTCTTCCCTACACGTAACCAACCTCCAAACCTAGGATCACTGATTTTGAAAGACCAAAAGGAGTTATTTTTCTAAAAAGGGCTAAATGTTTTTCAAAGGTTGCCAAACAACCTATTTTCCTTAAAAACCCTCTCCTGAGGAGATATTTTCAAAATCATTTTTTTCAAAAACCCTAAGTGTAGTCTTCGGACTATGCTTAGTTTTTAGGTGACCTAACTCACCTTAATCAAGTTAGGTGGCGACTCCGAATCTTTTTCAAAAGCCCTTTATTCAAACCAATTTTCAATTCAAACCTAGTCGCACTCATTCTTTTAGGAGGGTGAGTTCTAACTAGAGAGTACAACATTTTTCCCGCTTGTGTGAGTATTCCTCGAGTGCGAAAAATCTGGGCGCGACAGCTGTCGACTCCGCTGGGGAAACTTAGAGGGTTAGGCCATTAGTCATGTCTCTTTACCCTTACCCATGTAGAGTATTCAATTAACTTTGTTCAATCCTATTCACTTTAAATTTTCAAAACTAAATTTCCAAAATTGTTTTAAAAAAAAAAAAACATGCATTTATTCATATTATCTTGTATCATGTGTGCCATTTACATACTAACACTTGCATCTTTGTTTTGTAGGTACACATTTTGTTTAAATTTTATTAATTGCTTTGCATGAATGTGATGTACAGGATGAATGGGAGTTGTTGGGCCCTTTCCTCCTTTTTTAAAAAATCACACACACACTGCATGTGCACTTGCATTCTGCATATTTGCATACCCTGATATGTCCTTTCTAGTTAGAAAGGGGGAACGGTATATTGGTTGTGGGCAAGATGCTGTGTCAGTTTCTTCGCCTACGGCCTCTTGATGGTTCCCCCGCTCGGATCACCAACCGATCATGGCACCACCTCAGGGAGTGGGCCTAGGTTTGAAGATCCGGGGACCGAGCCTTATTAGGACGCATTAGTCAACCCTCAACCTCATGCTCATATAGACACCATGCATAACCAAACCTCTGCCGAATTTAGGACACGGGCACCGTTTTCAAAATCACGGAGGAAAGGGCGACTGCTCTTACTTTCATTTATAACTGCTGTTATAATGCTTGTGTTTATACTGTTATAATGCCTGTCTAACTGTTCATGCATGCATGTTTACTTTAGCTTGTACTTTCTCTCCTTATACTTTTTGCATATTCATGTTCATGCATTCAATATCCCATGTCCAGACAAGAGTTCGAAGTAACTCAAGTCACTGCATTCTCATGCATATGATCAACCCATTGAGAGTGACACCAACGTCACTCTCCCTTGCATTAAATCTAACCAAACCCTAAGGGTTCCCGCGTAACCCTAAGGACTCATTGCATGCATCTCGATTCATCCCATAAGAGGGGCCCCAATCCCTCTATGCTCACGGAGATAGGGTTGCCAAGAAGACAAGGGGCAATCAATCAACAAGGTCTCTTAGCGACCTCCTCGACATCAAATCCAAGGAAGGCGAATCCGAAGACTCAAGAGTAGTTTAGGGTTTCCCTTTGTAAAAGTAGATAGGTGGAAGTTCAAAGAAAAATGTTCCCCCTCCCCCTATTAAAATGTATTTCAATTCTTTTGTATCTCAAACACAAAATTTAATGTACTTCTTTATTTTTATGAATGAATGCATGGATGGCTGAAGATTCCCACTTGACGGTAAGGTATCTATATACAGGGGCAAATCTCCTATCTCCAAAAGTGAGCTAATTCACCATGTTTAGTCGCCCTCCTAAGTAGGGGCACTCTAGGACATGCATTGCATAAAAATTTTCAAATCAAGGCACTAAATTCTTTTTTGTTTGTGTCTTCTATCCTCCCCCTCCTCATTTCCAAACATCAAGAGAACTGAAGGCAGAAGCCAGACAAGAGGGGGTTTTTCTAAACCATTCATTTATTGTTATCATACTGCTCACATGTTCACTTTTAATATGCTCATACACCCATATCCATTCCAAGACAAGAGTTCCAAGAAACTCAAGTCATTTCATTTTCATGCATTTCATCAACCGTAGAGAGAAAAGAGCAATCCAATCTCATGTTAATCAAACCTACCAAAACTCCTAAGGGTTCTTAAACCCTAAGAATTCATGGCATGCATAGAACCATATCTCGAGAGAGGCCCAAATTTCTCTCCATCCATGGAGGTGGGATTGCCCAAATAAAGAAACATCAACCGGCCCACGCGGAAGAGGTATTATATTGCATAATAGGGGCAAAACCCCACCTCCCAAATGGACTTGTCATCATGCCTAGATTCCCTCAAAAAAGAGACCTCCATAGGACATGCATCGCATAGAACTTCCAACTTCACATACTGACTGCATT
This sequence comes from Euryodendron excelsum, assembly GCA_033060915.1. Classification (NCBI taxonomy): domain Eukaryota; kingdom Viridiplantae; phylum Streptophyta; class Magnoliopsida; order Ericales; family Pentaphylacaceae; genus Euryodendron; species Euryodendron excelsum. Next base: position 38,715,262 of record CM065386.1, read on the forward strand.
TTGTTTTTCTTTTTCTTTTTGTAGGTCAGAGAGCACGATTGAATTCATGGCATCCCTCTAGCACCTCACCAGATTCAAACTCATGGAAGGATAAACCTAGTTGTTAGAAAAGGCCAAATCTACATCAAAGAGCAAGAAGAATTGACCGTCCACCTACAAGACATTACCTCCACGACATGTCGCAACAATCACAATCCAAGCAGAGGAGGACTTCACTAGATGCGAAGTCTTGTCAGGCCCATGCATCGCAACAACACATCCTCTAACTTCCAAATGCATGACAAATATCGTGAACTCGCCCTCCGTTGATATGCCTGTTGAATGAAGCACCAAGAGGTTGATGTAGCCCCAAAATCCTATTAAGGATTCTCACTAAAAGGCCCACAAGAAAAGGGAGGTTTTCATAAAATTCATCTGTTTCCTTTTTGTCTGTCTATTTTCTTGCATATCTTGTTTAAATAAACACACATGCCGTGCATTCATGATTTGAAATGAAAAAGATAAAGTTTTCAGTTTGTTCCCTTTGTCTCATACTCTTATGGACGATTATTACTTTTAGGGATTCTTCCCCATTTTGGTAAATGTCTCAATTTAAAGGATGGGATAGCATGGGCGACCCATTTGAAAGGGGTGAAAACCTTTGAGAGACTGAGAGAGAGGGAGAGATAGGAGGAAGGCAATCTCAACAAAGAAGTGCGAATTCTATTGAAAAGGCGACACTTGCATGATATCCTGGCTAGGCGATAGGTAGCCGAGTCCCCAAAATCATGAGAAGCCATTGTTCTATTTATCCTAAATAAACACTACCCCTTGCTCAGCCCATTAGAGCCGTAACTGATTTTTATTCAGATGTCCCCAAACCAATAACCATCCCCCACACCGGGGTAAGCACAGAGTAGTCGATTTGATAGAATATGTAGGGATTCACTAGCCGAAACACATCATCCCTGGAAATATTGTCTAAATTTTGTACAAAGGCTTTATGGACTAAACAATTCAATTTGAAATGATTAGAGGCCCTCAATTCTATTACCATACACAAAAATATTCCCTTTGCTTAAACCACTAGTGCCTCGCAGAAGCGGAAGTTTCCTTTTTGTCAACCCTGATCCGAAACCATCCCCCCACACTGGGGCAGTCAGGCAGCAGAAGATCTGGCAGAGAACGTCATTGAACATCAAGCTGAAGTAACGTGAAGGCTCTATGGATCAAGCAATCATATTCAAAATGAAGAGAGGACATCATTTCATTTCCCATACAGTCAGAAGAAACCCCTTGCCAAACCTGTTGAGCCATCCATCCTTTTCCTGAAAAAACCCAACCTGGGGATCACCGCCCACATTGGGTAGATTGAATTGCCAAGGAAAAGGTCTAAAGAAAAAGGATCGAAGAATTAGTCATTCCATAAAAGAAAAGAAATGACAAGGTAAAGAAAGGGAGTTGCCAAGGGGCAAGAGGCCGAAAAAAAAAAAAAAAAGAACAAAACAAAAAAAAAAAAAAAAAAAAAAAAAAAAATCTATCTAAAGAAAGGCCTGAAGAAAACCATGACTGATTTATCTTCAAAAGCATAATAAGAAGATCAAATGAGAAGAGAGTCATGTTTCCCTCAAAAGGCACATGGAAAGGGTGAAAGAAAAGAGTTGTCTTCACCATGAGAAGTATATGGTCAAAAGCAAGAAGGAAATCTAAAGGTGATCTAGGTTACAAAGAAAACCAATAGAAGAAATAGGTTTGAGCCTTTACCCTTTCTTGTTAAACCCTAACCTATGGCCTGCATTACAACCCTACTAAAGTCCACTCTGATTCAGAAAGATTGCTTGATCTAAATGAGCCAGGCGTGTTGCTGAAGCTAGAGGAGGATATTAGGGGATGAAGCCGCGTTGGAAGACCGACTAAGGATGGTGTGGATCTAAACCCTGTTAGAAACAACATCGAGTTTGAGCCTGCACATCCTTTTCATTCATAAACCCCTTAACCTAGCCTACGTTACGGTCCAAATTAAAGTCCTCTCTGATCAAAGAAAATTATTTAGTCCAAATAAGCCTGAACAATACCAAGACAAGTAGGGTGAGAAAGGAGAATTGGAAGGAAATGCAAGGGGCAATCTCATGCTCCAAAATGTGCTCAGATGGTTTCAGTTTAAACAACCCACTAAAAGAAGACCTTTGAGCTTGAATATCCCTTCATTGCTTACAACCCCTAAACCCAGCCTACACTACGGTCCTAAAAGAAGCCTTCTTAGATTGAGGGCTTAGCTATTTATCGCTCTGCAAAGGGCATGCGAGTTGTCGCTCGAGCCATGGTGGCATTTTGGAGATCTGAGAGAGAAAATCAAGTGAGATCAGAAAAAGCCCAAATAGTAACCCCGTAGAAAGTAAGGATAAGATAGCAAACCAAAAGGTCAAGATCCCTGGAGAATGGTGCAAATGCTATCACACCCCGATATGAATGGGACAAAACTGAATGGGGTAGAATCTTGAGAAGGAACAGAATCCTGAGAGTATGGGCCCAAGGGGCAATCCTAAGACATTGTTTGTAAATAGCTTGTATACATATAGTACTGATGCATCCATGACATGTATAACCCGTACATCCATTTAGATTCATGTGTAGTTTGTATCTATGCATGCATTCAGCTGCATTCATGTATGAACTTGTTCATTTGTAAGGAAGTAGGTTATGCATTTAAATCAATTCCTACATAAATCTATGCATTCATCACAAAAAAAAAAAACGAAAAAAAAATGGGGAACATTGCATTAAATTCTATTTATGTATGTACATTATCCAAAAGTACAACGTGCATTTAATTCTAATTCTGTGTGAACCTGTGCATTCATAAAAAGTAGGACACACATTCAATTCATAAAAAAAAGTATGACATGTGTTCACCCCTTACCGGGGCATTCTTAAACTGTTTTTGTACAAAACTCACTCTATGTCTTTCTCTTTCTCTCAAATTGGAAACAGGGAACAAAGCAAAATGTAAAAAGGAACTGAAGCCACCCATCAGATATCTCCAGTACCGGCCCACACCTCAGAAAGCTCAGATTTCCATGACCAACAAGAAACAGAGAATGGGGCAATGACCCACCCTCAACCTCCCCAATCCAACGACTTCGAAAGAGGGGAAGTGAATAAGTGTCCGATCACCCAAAGCTGGAATAATGAAGCATATCCCCAACAATGAGCATCGCCCCCTACCAAAATCTGGTAAGACTCACGAAGGTCTGTCCCACAACCATAGGAGCATAGGAGTGTCCTTCCCGAATCCTGGCGAGCAATGCACACAATCAACGGCCGACCAAGTCACCCCCTCGTGGAGACATCAACAAGTTCAAGAGAAACAGAGCTAGGGCCATCATGGAGAAATGGACCAATCTTGAGAAGTATGTCAATCCCCTGAACGAGCTCTCCTATGTGTCGCAACCTCAGAATGTGAGAACAAGAGCTTCATTGGGACATAAGAAAACTAGGGGCAGGAGATCAGAAGAAAAGGCCGCACAATGGAGCCCAAGCTGAGAAGAGACAATCACGACGCAGCTATTGGGAAAAGTAGGTCCCATAATGTCAGCTGAACCATCCCGAAGACCTAGGAGGAAGCCATACTCATAGGGAGTAGGGGCAAGCTCACATTCCCCAAGAAAGACGGGTCAGGTGGCCAAAAGGGAACCATTGCCAGAAAACAAGCGGCGCCAATAGGAGAGAAGTCATATAACCAAAGAACCAGCGAAAATGTCTTGCTCATCTGAAGGATACCCGTCATACCAAACCCGTAGTCAACCCAAAATAGCGGCGATCATCCTAAAGGTCAAAAGGTGGGAAACTTCAACATCCATTTCCTCTTCAATGGCTGGCTTGACTAAAAGGAAGGGGTCGACTGGAGGCCTACTCCCCCCTCCCACCCTGGCTAGAAGGTGCTCGATTGGCAGAGTGCTGACTACTCTTAGAGCGGCTGGAGTTGCCAACAAGAATCTGTTCGGGCCATCTTCTCGAAGCAGTGGCTCTTTTCAGAACCCTCATCGCCTACGCTCGCCATCCTGGAAGGTAAGTCAAGGTAGGAGGTATTAGAATTCGATATATGCAGTTCAAAAGATAAAGAAATAAAAGCAACAAAGCAATAATAATGATAATAACCAAAGGTGAAACATAAAATAAAAATGAAGGACACAACTTCCATGTACATCCTATTCAGACCAATCTAAAAGTTTCTTAAACTTGTCATTCGAAGTTTCTTTTCTAAAATCAACTATCAAAGGTTCCTTAAAAATTTTTCGAAAAGTTTCTTGACTTTTTCTCTTCAAAAAGTTCTTTTTCAAAAATCAGTTTCCCAATGGTTTCTTATTATTATCCTCCAAAAATTTTTCAAAAATTCTTTCTTCTAAAATTTCCTTTCCAAAGTTAGTTTTCAAAAGGTTTTCTGATTCTGTTTTCCAAAAGTTCTTTTTCAAAATCACTTCTTAAAATCAAATTCTACTTCGAAAATCAGGGCCAAAAATCATTTTCAAAACCATGTCTAAAATTCTTTCAATCCATCTCCAAGTTTTTCTGATTTAGTTCTTCAAGAAAATCCCTTTTCCAAATCGTAGCCCCCCAAACTTTTCTTTCAAAAGAGTCTTAGACAAAATAAATCCTTAAAAATTTTCAAGGTTTCACTCAAAAAATTCTTCCTTTCAAAATTTCTATCAAGTTCCGAAGTTTTCTATCATAAATCCTTGTCAATCTCAAAAATTTTCAAATCCGAAAGAGTTCTTAAATTCTTACCTCCAAAATGTCTCCTAAAATGCTATTTTCCAAAATCTTTCTAAGTTTTCTGTCCAACAAGATTTCAAAACTCAAGTCTTAGGTCAAAATGAATTCCCTCCAAATTCTAGGCAGCTTTGCCCTTTTTCCCGCCAAAACTCATTTTCGAAGGCCTTTTTGGCCCGTTATCCGTTTTCGACCCTCGTTGTCAGAGGATTTCCAGTGTCCGTCCCTCTGACTGCCTCGCAGTCAATATGTGACTCTTACTCTTATCGTTTTCTGTCTTTGACAAGCAAAGACAGAAAAAGAGGGGCAGCTGTAAGCACCCCATTTTTTACCGCTCGGCAGTCTACACTCCGTCCAGACTTGCTTTCAAGTCATTTTGGGCATATTCCAATCATAACCAATCCTCTAGGTCCAAATTCTGTTTTTTCATCACTTCGCGGGCCTGTCCAGCCCAAATAGAGGCAAAATGACCAAAATGCCCTTAGGGGCATTGTCCTTTCTCATTCCAATTCCAGTCCCTCTCTCGAGACAGTTTATTTCTCGAGACGGTTCGAGTAGCAAAACTACTCACAAAACCGTTAGAGTAGCGGAAATACTCACAGAACCGTTAGAGTAGCGGAAATACTCACAAAACCGTTAGAGTGGCGGAAACACTCACAATCCAGGCACGTCTCTTCGGAGACGGTAAGATCCCTTTCCAATCCCTCTCTCGAGACAGTTTATTCCTCGAGACGGTTCCAATCCAGGCACGTCTCTTCGGAGATGGTAAGACCCCTTTCCAAACCCTCTCTCGAGACAGTTTATTCCTCAAGACGGTCCGAGTAGCAAAACTACTCACAAAGCCGTTAGAGTAGAGGAAATACTCACAAAACCGTTAGAGTGGCGGAAACACTCAAAACCCAGGCACATCTCTTCGGAGACGGTAAGACCCCTTTCCAATCCCTCTCTCGAGACAGTTTATTCCTCGAGATGGTTCCAATCCAGGCACATCTCTTCGGAGACGATAAGACCCCTTTCCAATCCCTCTCTCTCGAGAGTTTATTCCTCGAGACGGTCCGAGTAGCAAAACTACTCACAGAACCGTTAGAGGTGCGGAAATACTTACAGAGCCGTTAGAGTAGCGGAAATACTCACAGAGCCGTTAGAGTAGCGGAAATACTCATAAAGCCATTAGAGTAGCGAAAATACTCAACCCCGTCCGAGTAGCAGAAATAGTCCCAAATCATCAACCCCGTCCGAGTAGCGAAAATACTCCCAAACCATCAAACCCGTCCGAGTAGCGGAAATACTCACACCGTTAGAGTGGCAGAAACACTCAAAACCTAGGTCAATACCCGTGTCTGTTAGCTTACTTCGGTGAAAAATTACCAGACTACCCTTAGGACCTTTTTCGAGACTTTTTGGTCAAGAGGACCATTTTGCCCCTAGGCATTCGAACGCCCCGGGAACCACACCGGCTCTGGGTATCAAACCGGTAACCTCCCGAGAATACTTTTTATAGTATTCTCAATCTTCCTTTACTTTTCTGGATCATTCCGAATTAGTTCCGGCCAACCTGGTATAAAATGACCGTTTTGCCCCTAGAGGGCCGGTCTCCTTCTTCGACCACACCAGCTCTGGGTATCAAACCGGTAATGTCTCGAGAATACTTTTTATAGTATCCTCAACCTCCTTTTACCTTTCCGGACCATTCCGAGTCAGTTCCGGCAAACCCGTCACAAAATGACCGTTTTGCCCTTAGTGGGCCGGTCTCCTTTTCCGACCACGCCGGCTCTGGGAGTCAAACTGGCAACTTCTGGAAACATTCTAAATAATGTTTTCAGATCCCAAGTCTTTTTCTGGGACAATCTAAGTTCGCCTCGGCAGCTTTCCGGTCTGATTAACCGTTTTGCCCCTAAAGGCCCAGTCAACTTCAGGCACGTCTTGGAAAGGAGACTTACCGTCTGTAGAAAGACGTGCCTGATTTGGAATTGGAAAGGATAATGCCCCTTAAGGGCATTTCGATCATTTTGCCTCTATTTGGGCCCGTTGGGGCCCGCAAAGTGATGAATTGACAGGAAATCTAAGCTTTCTGAGGTGTGTAACGGTGCTATAAATGTCTGAGTGGTGGCTTTAGCTCCTTTTTGCATTTTACCTTGTTCCCTGTTTCTTATTCGAGAGAGAGGGAAAGACATAGAGTTAGTTTTGTACAAAAACAATTTTAAAAATGCCTTGGTAAAGGGTGTCATTTTTTTATTTTTAATGATGATTGCATATGGGATTAAATGCATGATTTATTTATTTTTTTATGAATGCACAGGCTCACACATAAGTGGAATTGAATGCATGTTATACTTTTGGATAATGCACATATAGGAATGGAATTGAATGCAATGTCCCCCGTTTTTTATGATAAATGCACAGATTTATGTAAGAATTGAATTAAATGCATGACCTACTTCCTTACGAATGAATAGGTTCATACAAGAATGCAGTTGAATGGATGAATAAACTATATAAGAATCTAAATAGAGGTACAGGTTATATATGTCATGGATGCATCAGTACTACATGTATATAAGCTATTTACAAAGAATGCCCCAGGATTGCCCTAAGGCCCATACTCTCAAGATTCTGTTTCCTTTCCAGGATTCTGCCCCATTTAGTTTTGTCCCATTCATATCGGGGTGTGATAGCATTTGCACCATTCTCCAAGGATCTTGACCTTTTGGTTTGCTATCCTATCCCTACTTTCTATAGGGTTGCTGTTTGGGGTTTTTTTTTTTTATCTCACTTGATTTTCTCTCTCAGATCTCCAAAATGTCACCATGGCTCGAGCGACAACTCGCATGCCCTTTGTAGAGCGATAAACAGCTAAGCCCTCAATCCGAGAAGACTTCTTTTAGGACCGTAATGTTGGCTGGGTTTAGAGGTTGTAAGAAACGAAGGGATATTTAGGCTCAAAGGTCTTCTTTTAGTGGGTTGTTTAAACCAAAACCATCTGAGCACACCTTGGAGCATGAGATTGCCCCTTGCATTCCTTTCCAGTTCTCCTTTCTTAGCCTAGTTGTCTTGGTATTGTTCAGGCTTATTTAGACTAAGCAAGTTTCTTTGATAAGAGAGAACTTTAATTTGGACCGTAACATAGGCTAGGTTAAGAGGTTTATGAATGAAAAGGATGCGCAGGCTCAAATTTGATGTTGTTTATAATAGGGTTTAGATCCACACCATCCTTAATCGGTCTTCCAGTGGGGTTTCGTCCCCTGATATCCTCCTCTAGTTTCAGCAACACGTCTGGCTCATTTAGATCAAGCAATCTTTCTCAATCATAGTGGATTTTAGTAGGCTTGTAATGTAGGCCATGGTTTGAGGTTTAACAAGAAAGGGTAAAGGCTCAAACCTATTGCTTCTACTGGGCTTCCTCATTATCTAGGATTACCTTTGAACATATATTCTTTAAAGAGTTCACCTTTCTTGTAGTCTAATCCTTGACCTTGTAACGGAGTTGTCTGACATTTGTCCCATGACTTATGGCCTTTCTATATGTTCTTCAAGATAATACAAATATTTTCTTTTTGGCCTCTTGCCCCTTGACAACTCTTTTCCTTTTTTGTTCTTTTTCATCTTTTTTCTTTCTTTTTATGAAACGAACAATTCTGCAACCCTTTTTCTCCTTTGACCTTTTCCTTAACAACTCAATTTAACCTATTGTGGGCGGCGATCCCTAGGTTGGGGTTTCGTTCTAGAGAAAAGGTAACTGGCTCAATAGGTTTGACAAGGGTGGCTTTTGACTGCATGGGAAATGAAATGAGAGCCTCTCTTCATTTTGAACAAGATTGCTTGATCCATAGAGCCTTCACGTTACCTCAGCTTGATGGCCGATGACGTTCTCTACCAGATCTTCTGCTGCCTATCTACCCCAGTGTAGGGGGATGGTTTCGGATTGAGGTTGACAAAAAAATCTTCCGCTTTCTGCGACGCACTAGTGGGTTAAGCAAAGGGGATATTTTTGTGTATGGTAAAAGAAATGAGAGCCTTTCATCACTTCAAATTAAATTGCTTAGTCCATAAAGCCTTGTACACAAAATTTAGACAATGTTCTTAGAGAAGATGTGTTTCCGCCAATAAACCACTACATGTTCTATCAAATCAACTATTCTGTGATTACCCCAATGTGGGGGATGGTTCTTGGTTTGGGGATACATGAAAAGAAATTATGTACGGCTCTAGTGGGCTGAGCAAAGGGTAGTGTTTATTTGGGATAAGTAGAATAATGGCTTCTCATCATTTTAGGGACTCGGTTGCCCATCGCTTAGCCAGGATATCATGCAAGTGTCGCCTTTTCAATAAACTCTGCACATCTCTATTGAGACTGTCTTCCTCTTATTTCTCATTCTCTCTTTGTCTCTCAAAGATTTTAACCCCTTTTAAATAAGTGGCCTATACTATCCCATCCTTCAAGTCGAGTCATCACTAAATGGGAAAGAATCCTTAAACGCAACAATCCTCCAGAAGAGTATGAGACAAAGGGGATAAACTGAAAACTTCATCTATTTCATTTCAAATCATGAATGCACGGCATGTGTGTTTATTTAAATAAGATATGCAAGAAAATAGACAGACAAAAAGGAAACAAATGAATTCTATGAAAACCTCCCTTTTCTTGTGGACCTTTTGGTGAGAACCCTTAATAGGGTTTTGGGACTACGTCAACCTCTTGGTGCTTCATTCATCAAGTGTATCAATGGAGGGTGAGTTCTCAACATTTGTCATGCATTCGAAAGTTAGAGGATGTGTTGTTGTAATGCACGGATCTGACAAGACTTCACAAATGGTGAGGTCCTCTTCTGCATGGATAGTGATTGTTGCGACATGTCGTGGAGGTAATGTCTTGTAGATGGACGGTCAGTTCTTCTTGCTCTTTGATGTAGGTTTGGCCTTTTCTAACAACTAAGTTTATCCTTCCATGAGTTTGAATGCTAGAGCGGTTTTCACGAGTTTGGTTGTGCTCTTTGACTTGAAAAAGGGAAAACGAAATGTAGTAAGTACGTGGAGTTGGAAGTTCTATGCGATGCATGCCCTATGAAGGTCCCTTCTTTGAGGGAATCTAGACATGATGACAAGTCCATGTTGGAGGCGGGGTTTTGCCCCTATTATGCAATACAATACCTCTTCGACGTGGGCCGGTTGATGTTTCCTTATTTGGGCAATCCTGCCTCTATGGACTGAGGGAGATTTGGGCCTCTCTCGGGATATGGTTCCATGCATGTCATGAATCCTTAGGGTTTAAGAACCCGTAGGAGTTTTGGTAGGTTCGATTAATATGAGATTGGATTGCTCCTTTCTCTATATGGTTGATTAGATGCATGAGAATGACTTGAGTTTCTTGGAACTCTTGTCTCAGAACAGATATGAATGCATGACCATAATAGAAGTGAACGTATGCGCCATATGATAATAATAAATGAATGGTTTAAGAAATTCCCTTCTCGTCTTGCTTCTGTCTTCGGTTCTCTTAGTACTTGGAGATGAGGAGGGGGAGGATAGAAGACAAGAAACAAAAGGGAAGTCAGTGCCTTGATTTGAAAAATTTTATGCAATGCATGTCCTAGGGGTGCCCCTGCTTGAGAGGGAGATTAAGCATGATGTATTGGCTCACTTTTATAGATATGGGGTTTGCCCCTGTATGTTGGTACTTTACTGTTAAGTGGAACCTTTATCTATTTATACAATCATCTATCCATTCATTCGCAAAAAAATAAAGAAGTACATTGAACTTTGGGTTTAAGATACAAAAGAATTGAAATACAGTTTAACAAGGGGAGGGGGAACATTTTCCTTTGGACTTCCACCTATCTAGTTTTACAAAGGAAAACCTAAATTACTCTTGAGTCTTTGGATTCGCCTTCCTTGGATTTGATGTCGAGAAAGTCGCTGAGAGACCTTGCTAATTGGTTGCCTCTTGTCTTCATGGCAATCCTATCTCCGTAAGCATAAAGGGATTGGGGCCCCTCTTATGACATGTCTTAAAAATGTATGCAATGAGTCCTTAGGGTTAACTTGGGAACCCTTAGGGTTTGGGTAAGTCTAATGCAAGGGAGAGTGACTTTGGTATCACTCTCAATGGGTTGATCACATGCATGAAAATGCAGTGACTTGAGTTACTTGGAACTCTTATCTTGACATTGGATATTGAATGCATGAATATGGATATGCAAAGAGTATAAGGAGAGAGAATGCAATAGCAAGGTAAACATGCATGCATGAGCAGTTAGACTGTCATTATAACAGTAAGAATACAGGCATTATAACAACAGGAATAAGTAGGTACAAATGAAAGTAAGAGCAGTCGCTCTTTCCTCTGTGATTTTGGAAAATAGTGCGCGTGTATTAAATCTGGTGGAGGTTCGGCTATGCATGGTGTCTATATGAGTATGAGGTTGAGGGTTGACTAATGCGTCCTAAAAAGGCTTGGTCCCTGGATCTTCAAACCTAGGCCCACTCCCCGAGGTAGTGCCATGATCGGTTGGTGATTCGAGCAGGGGAACCATCAAGAGGCCGTAGGCAAGAAATTGACATAGCATCTTGCCCACAACCAATATACCGTTCCCCCTTTCTAACTAGAAATGACATATCAGGGTAAAATACAAGTATGCAGAATGCAGGTGCACATGCAGTATGTGTGTGATTTTTAAAAGCGGAGGAAAGAAACCAACAACTCTCATTCATCCTGTCCATCACATTCATGCATGGCAGTTAATAAAATTTAAACAACACGCGCACCTACAAAACAAAGATGCAAGAGTTAATATGTGGATGGCAAACTTAATACAAGATAATATGAACAAATGCATGTTTTTTGAAAACAATTTTGAAAATTTGGTTTTGCAAATTTAAAGTGAATAGGATTGAACCAAGTTAATTGAAGACTCTACATGGGTGAAGGGTAAAGAGACATGACTACGGCTTAACCCTCTAAGTGTCCTCAGTGGAGTTGCCAGCAGTCGTGCCCAAGTTTTTCGCACTCGAGGAATACACACACAAGCAGGAAAAATATTGTACTCTGTCGTTAGAACTCACCCTCCTAGAAGAATGAGTGCGACTATGTTTGAATTGAAAATTTTTTTAAATAAAGGACTTTTAGAAAATATTTGGAGTCGCCACCTAACTTGATTAAGGTGAGTTAGGTCACCTAAAAACTAAGAATAACCCGAAAACTACACTTAGGGTTTTGGAAAACGATTTGAAAATATCTCCTCAACAGAGGGTTTTTAAGATAAACAGGTTGTTTGATAACCTTTGGAAAATATTAAGCCCTTTTTAGAAAAATAACTCCTTTTGGTCTTTGAAAACAGTGATTTTAGGTTCGAAGGTTGGTTACATGTAGGGAAGACGCACTAAGTCATCACCCTACCTCGCTCCTACAGTACCTACATGTCAATTTATCCTAGATTCACCTATGAGAGTCTTCAACTAACAAACTGTCCAATCCTATCCACTTTATAAAAGAATTTTTGAAAAGAAACTAACATGATGCATGATATGCAAGTGTAAGAAAAGAAAGTTGGAAAATAGAATTGGAAAGAAATTTGAAAAGAAGAATTTGATTTGATTTTAGAAGAGAGATTTGAAATGATAGATTTGAAATTGGAAAGTTTTAGAAATTGGTAATAATAAATTTGGAATTAGAAGTTTGAAAATAGATTGGAGATTTGAAAAGATTGTGGAATTTGAGATTTGAAAAAGAGTTGTGGGAATAGAAACTTGAAAAATGTTGTGACCACACCCATGAGGGTTGCCTACGTATCCTTTTGGAGGAATCAGGTCAGTCGTAGTTCGGACAAGAGTCCGATAGAAAATAGAAGGTATAATCGGAAGAGAGTTGAAGTTGGAATTGGAATTGGAATTATAGGAAATTTGGACTTTGATTGGAAGATTTGAAAAGATTGGTTTTCAAAGACTTGGTTTTAGGAAACCTAGACTTAGGAACTTAGAAAAGAAGGATTGGAGTTCACTTGGAAAGATTTGAGAAAATATTTGACTCGAATGTTGGACTTGGAAGATTTGGAATGATCGGATTTAAGAAATGTTTGAATTAGGAAAGGTTCAAATTAGGAAAATGTCATTTTAGGAAGGTTTCATTTTAGAAAAGTTTCGAATTAGGAAAGTTTTGAAATAGGAAACATTTCGTTTTAAGAAAGTTTTGAAATTGGAAAGTTTTTAATTTAGAAAGTTTCAATTTAAGAGAGTTTTGAATTAAGAAAGTTTCAACTTTGGAAAGTTTTGAATTAAGAAAGTTTCATTTTAAGAAAGGGTTTGAAATAGGAAAAGTTTTGAAAACAAGAAAGTTTTGAGTTTAGAAAGTTTTAGATTTGGAAAGATTTAAAGTTTTAGGAAAGTTTAGAGTTTTGGAAAGATTTAGGAAGTTTAAAAAGATTTAACTTAAGAAAGTTTTGAATTTAGAAGGCTTTGAATTTGGAATGGTTTGAAATTTATAAAGTTTAAGATTTAGAAAGTTTTAGAGTTTTAGAATATCTTGAGATTAGGAAAGGTTTGAGTTTAGGAAAGGTTTAAAAACTTAGATTTGGAAAGTTAAGATTTGAAGATGGATAGAATTAAGAAAGGGTTGAATTAGGAAAGATGTGGAAGACCTAATGTTTAAGGAAAGGTTTGAAAGTTTTAGCAAACTTATGGTTTAGGAAGGTAGGAAATTAGGAGAGAGTTGAATTAGGAAAGATTTAGATTAGGAAGAGTTAAGATTCCTATTTCCTAAAACAAGGGATTGGATTTTGTTTCTAAAAGAGAAGGTTTGATTTTGTTTCCAAAAATGGAGGATTGAATCTAGCTTCCTAAACGGGAGATTGGATTTGGTTTCCTAAAGGGAAGATTCGATTTGACTTCCTAAAGGGAGGATTGGATTTGACAAGGATTTGGAAAGGGAGGTTTTAGAAACCCTAGATTTGGAAGACTATAAATTTGACACAGAAAAGAGGTTTTTGGAAACCTAATTTTGACGTAGAAAATAGGAGGTTTTGGAAACTTATGATTTTGAAGTAAAAGGGGAGATTTTGGAAACCTAGGTTTAGGGCACAGTTGAAAATCACGTTTTTGGAAAGAAAATTAGGGTTTCCTAATTGTGGGTTCTAGGGCTTGACTTGGGCTCTAAGGAAAGAGTTTTTTAGAAAGTGCATTTTTGGAAACGAAAATTTTGGAGTAAGATTCTAAAAAGGAGTTTTTTAGAAGCGTATTTTGAAAATAATTTTAGGAAGGAAGTTTCTGGAAAGTAAAACTTTGAGAGAGTTTTGAAAACAAGATTTTGGAAGAAGCTTTTAGGAAAGAGTTTTTAGGAAAGTGAATTTTGAAGAGAGTGTTTTGGAAAGGAGTTTGAAAAGAGAAGTTTTTGAAAATAGATTTTTGGAAAGAGTTTTTAGAAAACAAATTTGGAAAGGAATTTAAAGAGAGTTTATGGAAAGCATGTTGGAAAAGACATTTTTAGGAAAAGAGACTTTTGAAAAGAGAGTTTTTGGAGAGTATAAAAACGTCTCACTTTCCTAAAGCGATCCTAACCATAAGAAGGTTAGAACCACTTTAAGAAAGTAGTTTTGCAAAACATGGAGTTGAAAATATAGACCATATTGCTCTCTTTATATGTAACACTTTCCTAAAGCAACCCTAGCCATGGAAATGCTAAAATTACCCTAGGATTGTGATTTTGAAAACAAGTTTTGAAAAAGGAGATTTTGATGCAATTTTGAAAACAAGTTTAATGCTAGCTTTGAAAACGAGTTTAAAAACGATTTTTGGAAGAATGCAAGATAATGATATGCACAATGCAAATTGTGGTCGTGAACATACAAGGTTAAGGCTTCACCGCATAATCAAGGGGGCCGAACCCACGTGGTCTCCAGTGAGACTAAAAGAAAGCCCCCAACACGGTGACCCTCCAATAGTCTAATCCTACACATGAACCGGGAGTCCCCTTATTTCAAGCATGCAAAGAAAAGGGGGAAAGAGATGGGGGATTAAAATAGAGAAAACCCAAGTGGGTTAGGAGAGAGAAGAGAGAGGTGGGAAGTGCAGAAACTTAAAGAGAAAGCCTACCGTATGTCTTGTTTATTTTGTGCGCCTTGCTTTTCTTTGGTCTTTGCTTCATGTCAATCTTCGTCTTGATCTTCGGGGACTGCTCTTCGATCTTCGACAGCTTCGAGTTGCAGCAGTCTAAGTCTTCAATGGAGGCTTAAGGCTATTGTATGAGTGTATTGGGGGGTGTATGAGTGTATAGGAGGCTAGGGTTTAGTGTATAGTGACTAGGGTTTGGGAAACCTAGAGAAACTAGGGTTTTGGGAGTGTATGAGCTCTATAAATTGAAATATAGAATTTTTAGACTGAGTTTGAGGACCCCTTTCACGCTGAAGGAGGCTCTGTATTTATAGAGATGGGATAGACTTGGCGCCTGTTGCAGTGGAGCTAGGCCAAATTACCCCTTGGTGCCACTAGGAGTAGCGCCAAGCCATTTCTTGGCTTGGGGCCACTGCTAGTTGCACCAGCCAGTTAGGAAACTTTGTAAGTCGGCAAGCAACGTATCTTTGACAGATTTGGGCGCCTGTACTAGTGACTACCATGCAATTTCTTGCCTGGCTTCACTAGGAATGACTCCGGAAAGCCCAAGAAGGATTTAAGGGACCGAGATTGGCTCGGAAGGCCGGAAAAGGGCATGAACACTTAGAACAGTGTCCTGGAGGTAATTGACTTGAAAATGAGGATAGGATGTGTTGGAAGGGTTGACCGGCCATTATGGGCAAAACGGTCAAGTAGATCGGAAAGCTGTCGGGACGGACCCAGAATGTCCCAGAAAAAGAGTCGAGATTTGGAAACATTATTCAAAATGTTCTTAAAGGCTTTCCAGTTTGATACCCAAAGCCGGTGTGGTCGGAAAAGGTGACCGGCCCATCAGGGGCAAAACGGTCATTTTACATCGGGTTTGCCGGAATTGACTCGGAATGATCCGGAAAGTTAGTGGAAGGTTGATAATACTATAAGAAGCAATCTCAGGAGATTACCGGTTTGATACCCAGAGCCGGCGTGGCTAGAAAAAGGCGACCGGCCCACCAGGGGCAAAACTGTCATTTTGCAATGGGTTTGCTGGAATTGACTCGGAATGATCTGAAAAGGTAGAGGAAGGTTGGAAATACTATAAGAAGTATTCTCAGGAGGTTTCCGATTTGATACCCAGAGCTGGCGTGGTCCCCGGGGCGTTCGGATGCCTAGGGGCAAAATGGTCATCTTGACCGGAATGTCTCGGAATTGGCTTGAAACTGACTAAAAGGCACCTAATCATACCGGATTGCCTTTAAGACAATCTTGGAGGGGTGGACTTACCATTCTGAGGACCTAGGTGTGTTCTTGATAAACGTACCAGAAAAATGCCCTAGGGGCAATTTGGTCATTTTTCACCGAAGTGGGCTAGCAGGCACTGGTGTTGACCTGGGTTTTGAGTGTTTCCGTCACTCTGACGACGATCACGTGATACAGGGGTTTGTTGGCAATTCCCTATTTTGACCTGTTTGCTGGTATTTCCTCAACTTTGACGGTTGCGATGTTTGCTAGTATTTCTGTTACTCTGACGGTTGCAATGTTTGCGAGTATTTCCGCTACTCTGACGGTTTGCGATCATTCCCGAGGCTGCCTGATCTCGGGAAGCTGCTAAAGGGACTTAGCGCCTGAGAATTAACATTCTCAAAAGGCGTGTCTAAACAGACATTTATGCATTGGCGGTCTAGCAGGCGCCAAAGGTGGACCGTTCTACCATCTAGGGGACTTGGGGTCTCATCCCGATCGACAGGTTTAAAGGGACTTACCGTTTCGAAGAGATTTTCTTCAAAAAACGTGTCGAACCGTCTCAAGGAATCAACTGTCTCGAGAAAGGGATTGGAATTGGAATTGGACTTGGAAAGGGGACTTACCGTCTTCAGAAAGACGCACCTGATTTGGAATTGGAAAGGGGACTTACCATCTTCGGAAAGACGTGCCTGATTTGGAATTGAAAAGGGGACTTACCATCTTCGAAAAGACGTGCCTGATTTGTATTTGGAAAGGAGACTTACCATCTTCGGAAAGACGTGCCTGATTTGAAATTGGAAAGGGGACTTACCGTCTTCGAAAAGACGTGCCTGATTTGTATTTGGAAAGGGGACTTATCGTCTTCGAAAAGACGAGACTGATTTGGGATTGGAAAGGGGACTTACTGTCTTCGGAAAGACATGCTTGATTTGAAATTGGAAAGGGGACTTACTGTCTTCAGAACGACGTGCCTGATTTGGAATTGGAAAAGATAATGCCCTTTACGGGCATTTCAGTCATTCAGCCTCTATTTGGGCCCAGTGGGGCCTGCAAAGCGATGAATTGACGGTATCAGACTTAGAAAGTTAATTTGGATTGAAATATGCCCACAATGACTTGAACATAAGTCTGGACGGAGTGGAGACCGCCGAACGATAAAAAATGGGGTGCTTACAACTTTACAGTTAGTCAGTAGAAATGAGGCTTGCATTCTACTGGACTTGCCCCCTCCCGAGCATTCTGCCTTCCTAGTTTCCTAGCTTAGTTAGGATAACCGTACATTTGCTGTTGAGCCCTCCTCTGCTCAACGCGATATCATGAGGTGGCAACTTGTTTTGTATATCATCTTCAGCTGCTTCTGCAATAACAACAAGTCGCTTGTGCCTTTTCAGTTAGTGAGTGTAAGCACCCCATTTTTGACTACTCAGCAATCTACACTCCGTCCAAACTTCTTTTCAAGTCATTGTGGGCATATTCCTATTAAAACCAATTCTTTAGGTCCAAATCCCGTCTGTCCATAGCTTCGCAGGCCTATCAGGCCCAAATAGAGGTAAAATGACCAAAATGACCTTAGGGGCATTATCCTTTCCTCTCCAATCCCACTCTCGAGACAGTTTATTCCTCGAGACGGTTCCAACCCAGGCACGTCTTTTCGGAGATGGTAAGACCCCTTTCCAATCCCACTCTTGAGACAGTTTATTCCTCGAGACAGTTCCACTCCAAGCGCGTCTCTTTGGAGACGTTAAGTCCCCTTTCCAATCCCACTCTTGAGACAGTTTATTCCTCGAGATGGTTACACTCCAGGCACGTCTCTTCGGAGACCATAAGACCCCTTTCCAATCCCTCTCTCGAGACAGTTTATTCCTTGAAACGGTTCCAATCCTAGGCACGTCTTTTTAGAGACGATAAGACCCCTTTCCAATCCTTCTCTCGAGCCAGTTTATTCCTCGAGACGGTTCCAATCCTAGGCACGTCTCTTCGGAGACGATAAGTCCCCTTTCCAATCCCTCTTTCGAGACAGTTTATTCCTCGAGAAGTTCCGAGTAGCGAAACTACTCACAAAACCGTTAGAGTAGCAAAAATCCTTACAAATAGGTCGATATAGGGAATTGCCAACAAACCCCTGTGTCAGGACGACCGCCGTTAAAGTGGCAGAAACACTCAAAACCCAGGTCAACACAAGTGTTTGTTAGCCCACTTCGATGAAAAATGACTAAACTGCCCATTGGACCTTTTCCGAGACTTTTCGATCAAGATGACTATTTTGCCCCTCGGCATCCGAATGCCCTAGGAACCACACCGGCTATGGGTATCAAACCGGTAACCCTCTGAGATTGCTTTTTATAGTACTTTCAACCTTCCTTTATATTTCTGGATCATTCCGAGTCAGTTCCGGCCAACCTGGTACAAAATGATTGTTTTGCCCCTGGAGGGTTGGTCTCCTTCTTCGACCACACCGGCTCTGGGTATCAAACCGGTAACCTCCCAACACTACTTTCTATAGTGTTCTCAACCTCCTTTTACCTTTCCGGATCATTTCGAGTCAGTTCTGGCCAACCCGGTGCAAAATGACCGTTTTGCCCTTGGTGGGCCGGTCTCCTTTTCCGACCACGCCGGCTCTGGAAATCAAACCGGCAACCTCTGGGAACATTTTGGATAATGTTTTCAGATCCCAAGTCTTCTTTCGGGACAGTTCGAGTTTGTCCTGGCAGTTTCCCTGTCCGATTGACAGTTTTGCCTCTAAAGGCCCGGTCAACCTTTCCGACACATCTTATCCTCACTGTTCAAGTCAAATACCTCCAGGACACTATTTTAAGTGTTCCTGCTCCTTTCCGGCCTTCCGGGTCATTCCCGGCTCCTTCAAATCATTCCCGGACTCTCCGGAGCCCCTCCTAGTGAAGCCAGGCTAAAAATTGCATGGTAGTCACTAGTACAGGCGCCCAAATCTAGTCAAAGATACATTGCTTGCCGACCTTAAACATTTCCTAAATAGCTGGCGCCACTAGTAGTGGCGCCAAGCCAAAAAATGGCCTGGTGCCACTTCTAGTGGTGCGAGTGTAAACTTTGGCCTGGCGCCACTACAACAGGCGCTAGTGTTGTCCAACCTCTATAAATACAGAGCCTCATTCAATGTGAAAAGGATCTGCAAATTCAACCTAAAAATCATATAATTCGATATACAGTGCTCGAGCACCTCCTAAACCCTAGCCTCCCTAGGTTTTCCAAACCCTAGCCACTATACACTAAACCCTAGCCTCCTATACACTCATACACACCCCCATACACTCATACACTAACCTTCAACCCTCTTTTGAAGACTTGAAGAGCTGCAACCTAAAGCTTGAAGACAACTCTTGAAGATCGAAGACAAAGATCAAGACAAAGACCGAAGACCGAAGAAAGCAAGGCGCGCAAAATAACAAGACATACGGTAGGCTCCTTATTTAAATTTCCGCACTTCCCCCCTCTCTCTTCTCTCTCCTAACCCACTTGGGTTTTCTCTATTTTAATCCCCCATCTTTCCCCCCCCCCTTTCTTTGCATGCTTGAAACAAGGGGATTCTTGGTCCATGTGTAGGATTTGGAGAGTCACCGTGTCGAGGGCTTTCTTCTAGTCTAACCAGAGACCACGTGGGTCTGACCCCCTTGATTATGTGGTGAAACGTTAGCCTTGTATGTTCACGACCCCAAATTGCATTGTGCATAACATAGTCTTGCATCTTCCAAAATTCGTTTTCAAAACCGTTTTCAAACTTGTTTTCAAAATTGCATCAAAATCTCTTTTTCAAAAACTTGTTTTCAAAACCACAATTCTAGGGTGATTCTAGCCTTTCCATGGCTAGGGTTGCTTTAGGAAAGTGTTATATTAAAAGTGACTTTTATGGTCTATATTTTCAAATCTTATTGTTTTCCAAAACCGCTTTCCTAAAGTGGTTCTAGCCCTCTTATGGTTAGAATTGCTTTAGGAAAGTGAGATGTTTTTACACCTTCTAAAAACTCTCTTTTCAAAAAGTCTTTCTTCCTAAAAATCTCTTTTTCAACATGCTTTCCTAAAACTCTCCTCTCCAAAATTGTTTTTAAAAACTCCCTACCAAAATCTATTTTTCAAAACTCCCTTTTTCAACTCCTTTTCAAAATCCTCTCCCTAAAATCTACTTTCTAAAAACGTTCCCCAAAAATCTTTCCAAAAACTCTCTTCAACAATCTTCTACCAAAAATCCTCCTAGAAAAACTCTCCCCAAAAATCTTTCCAAAAACTTTCTTTCCAAAATCTTTCCTCTAGAAACTTCTCTCTAGGATTTCGTTCCAAAATCTATGTTTCCAAAAACACACTTTCCAAATACTCCTCTCTAAGATTCCCTTCTAAAAATCTTTATTTCCAAAAACTCTCTCTCTCCAAAATCATCTTTCTAGAAACTCCTCTCCAGGATTTTCTTCCAAAATCTTCGTTTCCAAAAATGCACTTTCCAAAAACTCTTTCCTTAGAGCTCAAGTCAAGCCCTAAAACCTACGATTAGGAAACCCTAATTTTCTTTCCAAAAACATGGTTTTCAAACTTTGCCCCAAACCTAGGTTTCCAAAACCTCTTGTTTTCTACATCAAAACTATAGATGTTTCCAAAACCTATTTTCTACGTCAAAACTATAATTTTCCAAATCTAGGGTTTCTAGAATCTCCTTTTCCAAATCTTTGCCAAATCCTATCTTCCCTTTAGGAAACCAAATCCTATCTCCCCGTTTAGGAAACTAGATCCTATCCTCTGTTTTTGGAAACAAAATCAAACTTTCTGTTTTCAAAACAAGATCTAATCCTTTCCTAATCCAACTCTTTCTTAACTCAACTCCTTCCTAATCTTCTACTTTCCTAAATCTTAACTTGAACATAAAATCTTACCTAAATTTTAAAACTCAAAATCTAAATCTTTCATAATTCAACACTCTCTTAATTTCCTACCCTTCGAAACCATAAGTTTCCTAAAACTTCCAAATCTTTCTTTAAACATTAAGCTTTCAAATCTTTCCTAATTCAACCCTTTCCTAATTCTACCCCTTTCCAAATCTCAACTTTCCAAATCTAAGTTT
This sequence comes from Euryodendron excelsum, assembly GCA_033060915.1. Taxonomy (NCBI): domain Eukaryota; kingdom Viridiplantae; phylum Streptophyta; class Magnoliopsida; order Ericales; family Pentaphylacaceae; genus Euryodendron; species Euryodendron excelsum. The sequence goes on from CM065386.1 coordinate 38,736,410, forward strand.
CCAAACTTTTCCTAAACTCAAACATTTCCTAATCTCAAGATTTTCTAAAATTCAAACTCTAAAACTTTCTAAATGTCAAATCTTTCTAAAATCGTAAGCTTTCAAAATTCAAAACTTTCTTAAGTTAAGACTTTCTAAATCTAAAACTTTCTAATTCTAACCTTTCCTAAAGCTTCAAATCTTTTCAAATCCTAAACTTTTTAAACTCAAAACTTTCTTATTTTCAAAACTTTCCAAATTCAAAACTTTCCTATTTGAAAACTTCCCGATTTTCAAAACTTCCCTATTTCAAAACATTCCAAATTCAAAACTTTTCTAAGTTGAAACTTTCCTAATCCAAAACTTTCCTAATTTCAAAATTTTCTTAATTTGAAAACTTCCCTAAGTTGAAACTTTCTTAATTTGAAATTTTTAAAAAATGAAACTGTCCTAATTTGGAACCTTCCTAATTTGAATATTTCCTAAATCCAATTCTTCCTAATTTCCTAAATCTTCCAAGCCGAGTCAAATCTTTCCTAAGTCTCTTCTCTTTGCTAAGTCTAGTTTCCTAAACCTTCGTCTTTTCAAAATAAGTCTAAATCTCTCTCTTCCAAGTTTGATCTTTCCAAATCAAAATTCAATCTTTTCAATTCCAAAATTCCAAATTTCAATTTTCAATCTTCTATTCTAAGTGCAATCTCTCATCCAATCTCTCTCTTCAAATCAATCTCTTTTCAATCGGACTCCGGTTCGAACTACGACTGACCTGATTCCCCCAAATGGATACGTAGGCAACCTTCATAGGTGCGGTCATAACACTTTTCAAACTTTCAATTCCACCCTCATGGGTGTAGTCTCCACATTTTTCAAATCTCAAATTCCAATCTATTTTCAAAATTTCAATTTCAAAATTTCTATTTTCAAATTTCTATTTTCAAATTTTTAAACTTTCCAATTTCAATTCCATCTCTTCAAACCTATTTTCAAATCAAATCAATTTCAAATCAATCTTTTTCCAAATCTACTTTTTCAATTCTCTTTTCTTACACGTGCATATCATGCATCATATTAGTTTCGTTTTTAAACATTGTTTTTCTAAAGTGGATAAGATTGGCCAATAATTAGTTGAAGACTCTCATAGGTGAATCTAGGGTAGATTGACATGTAGGTACCGAAAGGGCGGGGTAGGGTGATAGCTTAGTGCGTCTTCCCTACACGTAACCAACCTCCGAACCTAGGATCACTGATTTCAAGGACCAAAAACGGAGTTATTTTTCAGAAAAGGGCTAAATATTTTCCAAAGGTTGCCAAACAACCTGTTTTCTTAAAAACCCTCTCTTGAGGAGATATTTTTCAAATTCTTTTCCAAAAACCCTAAGTGTAGTGTTCGGATTATTCTTAGTTTTTAGGTGACCTAACTCACCTTAATCAAGTTAGGTGGCGACTCCGAATCTTTTTCAAAAGCCCTTTATTCAGTTCTATTTTCAATTCAAACGTAGTCGCACTCATTCTTCTAGGAGGGTGAGTTCTAACGAGAGAGTACAACATTTTTCCCGCTTGTGTGAGTATTCCTCGAGTGCGAAAAATCTGGGCGCGACAGCTGGCGACTCCGATGGGGACACTTAGAGGGTTAGGTCGTAGTCGTGTCTCTTTACCCTTCACCCATGTAGAGTCTTCAATTAACTTGGTTCAATCCTATTCACCTTAAATTTTCAAAACTAAATTTTCAAAATTGTTTTAAAAAAAACATGCAATTATTCATATTATCTTGTATTATGTTTGTCATCCACATACTAGCACTTGCATCTTTGTTTTGTAGATGCACTTTTTGCTTAAGTTTTATTAACTGCTTTGCATGAATGTGATGTACGAGATGAATGGGAGTTGTTGGGCCCTTTCCTCCACTTTTAAAAATCACACACACACTGCATGTGCACTTGCATTCTGCATACTTGCATACCCTGATATGTCCTTTCTAGTTAGAAAGGGAGAACGGTATATTGGTTATGGGCAAGATGCTGTGTCAGTTTCTTCGCCTACGGCCTCTTGATAGTTCTCCCGCTCGGATCACCAACCGATATGGCACCACATCGGGGAATGGGCCTAGGTTTGAAGATCCGGGGACCGAACCTTTTTAGGACACATTAGTCAACCCTCAACCTCATACTCATATTGACACCATGCATAGCCGAACCTCTGCCAGATTTAAGACACGAGCACCGTTTTCAAAATCACGGAGGAAAGGGCGACTGCTCTTACTTTCATTCATACTTGTCTATTCCTGCTGTTATATTGACTGTATTTATACTGTTATAATGCCTGTCTAATTGTTCATGCATGCATGTTTACTTCAATAATACATTCTCTCCTTATACTTTTTGCATATTCATGTTCATGCATTCAATATCCCATGTCAAGACAAGAGTTTCAAGTAACTCAAGTCACTGCATTCTCATGCATATGATCAACCCGTCGAGAGTGACACCAAGGTTACTCTCCCTTGCATTAAACTTACCCAAACCCTAAGGGTTCCCGCGTAACCCTAAGGACTCATGGCATGCACACCAATCCATTTCATAAAAGGAGCCCCAATCCCTCTATGCTCATGGAGATAGGGTTGCCATGAAGACAAGGGGCAATCAATCAACAAGGTCTCTCAGCGACCTCCTCGACATCAAATCCAAGGAAGGCGAATTCGAAGACTCAAGAGTAGTTTAGGGTTTCCCTTTGTAAAAGTAGATAGGTGGAAGTCCAAAGGAAAATGTTCCCCCTCCCCCTATTAAAATGTATTTCAATTCTTTTGTATCTCAAACCCAAAATTTAATGTACTTCTTTATTTTTATGAATGAATGCATGGATGATTGAAGGTTCCCACCTAACGGTAAAGTGTCTGCATACAGGGGCAAACCCCCTATCTCCAAAAGTGAGCCAATACATCATTACTAGTTTCCCTCCTTAAAAGGGGCACCTTAGAGCATGCATTGCATAAAGACTTGTCAAGGTCAAACACTGACTCTTTCCTTTTGTTGGTTTTAGGTATCTTCCCTCGTTCCCCAATCTTACAAGCATGGAACTGCTTACTCTTGATACTTTAACTCAATTACTAGCAGAGACAAGAGGAGTCAAGCATAAGATGAACGAAAAGGAAGACATGCTTTCCTCACTCTTATCCCACGCAACCCATGAGCAAGCAGAGTCCTCGCAGGCCCAAACCCATGATGGACGGAAAAGGATGAAGAAAGAAGACCATGACCATGCCGCCACCGTTGCTTACCAACGACTTCCCCAAACCGACGGCCTTGCTCGGATGCCTTCCAAACCAACCCCTAACCAATCACAAGGGCTATATAATCTCTCCTTCGGATATCATCCCAACCCATTTGGCCCTGCCACCGAAAATTGTCCCATTTTAAAACGTAGAACCCGAAGCCCTTTCAATTCCCGAACCATCAACCCAGCTGTGACCTCACCAAAACTTGGTCCCCAATCATCGAAAACATCTGCAATACCTCCTCGGACTAGGCGAACAAGTGGGAAGAAGTGGACATTTACAAAACTCGCGTGCTCATAGACCGCGGCTTAGTTTGGCCTCTTAGCAGTTGGATATCTGAAACCTGTACCTGCTCGACCCCAGCCCAATCCTTTGCCTCTCTACTTCAAATCTACAGCAAGCTGTAAGTATCATTCGGATAACCACGGACATGATACTGAAGATTGTTTGGCCCTCAAGCATAAGATTCAAGACCTGATAGATAACAAGATCATTGGGGTACGACCAATAAATCCTTCTCTAAACGGCACTGCAAACCCTCGACTAGACCATATTGTCAACATCGTTATAAAGTTTGGTAATAATAAAGTTTGTTTTGCTGCATGCCAAGAGATATATTACAAGGACGGGGAGGAAATGGAAAGCGAAGATGCTTGGTCACGGTGTAACCCCGATGAGATGCCGACCCCCAAAGACAAACTCGCATACGAATCTGTGAAGAAAATTGACGAGGAACTGTCCAAACTTCGTAATAAGAATCCCCCATTATGCACACTTGAGGAGCACCGAGCCCCGGCTGGAAGCCAGAGCAGAAAACCCCGGGCTCGACCTATCCAGCTGGACGAATACGAGTCGCCCAAGTGGTTTGTTAGAGAAACTCCGCAGCAAACAAATGAAGGCAAGACAGTCAAGAAAGCTGATAATCACGTCATCACCGCCAATTCACTTGGAAGTTCGGGAGAAACATCTACCTATCCTGACTTGGCTGAAAATCTCAACCGTGGATGGAATGCAGATGAGGGCACAGGCCCAAGACCTTACTAAAAACGCATTCCTTGCACAAGCGTACAAGAGAGGGGTGTTTTCACCCACTTTCTTTCTATCCCTTTTACCTTTTGTCTTTAAATTGATGTTTACATTCCGTTTTTGCTTAGAAACTCTATGCTTTCCATAAAAATGATAATAATAGTTAAATAATGGTCTTTTATTCCACTGTTGTTGTCTTGTCTTCCCTGGGAAATAGTGACTACTTTCTACGCAAGGGGCATGGTTTATCTTATGGAATGATCCAACTTGAAGGGATGATAGCATGAGTTAACCACTCACCAAATGATCAGCATTCCAGAGAGAGAAAGGATAAGGATGAGTGAGGATACTACCCAAAGGCAGCACTTGCAGGACTCCGAAGCTAAGCGATGTGTGGCCAGTTTATCAAAATGAAGAGGAGCCATCTTCCATTCCCCCACATATAAAGAATAAATAACTGAATAAATAACTAAATGTGCTCATCTTCCCTTTGCTTAACCCCTAGTGCCTCGCGAAAAGCGAAAATTTTCTTTGTCAACCCTGATCCAAGACTGTCCTCCCCACACTGGGGCAGACAATAATAGAGAACTCTAGGAGTGGTGTCCACCTCTATCATGCTAGGATAGTGTTGAAAACTTTATGTATCAAGCAATCTAATTCAAAGTGAGGAGAGGCCCTCATTTCATTTGCCATACAGTCAAAAGCAACCCCTTGCCAAACCCATTGAGCCACTTATCCTTTCTTAACAAAACCCCAACCTAAGGATCACTACCCATACTGGGTATATTGAACCACCAAGAAAAAAAGCCTAAGGAAAAAGGGTCAAAGAACTGTTTCAATTCACAAAAGAAAAGAGAAGAAATAGAAAGAAAAAGCAAAACAAAGGAGTTGCCAAGGGGCAAGAGGCCAAAAAAAAAAAAAAAGAAAAAAAAAACCATGATTCTAAGGAAAGGCCTAAAGGAGCCATGATTAAGTCATATTCAAAAGCATGATAAGAAGATCAAATGAGAAGAAAGTCATGTCTCTCTCAAAAAGGTATATAGAAAGGGTGAAAGAATAAGGTTATTTTCACCCTGAGAAGTATATGGTCAAAAGCAAGAGGGAAGTTTAAAGGTGATCCTAGGATACAAGGAAACCCAGTAGGAACAATAGGTTTGAGCCTTTACCCTTTTCTTGCAAAACCCCGAAACCATGGTCTACATTACAACCCTATTAAAGTCCCCTCTGATTGAAAATAGATTGCTTGATCTAAATGAGTTAGATATGCTACCAAAGCTAAATAAAAAAATTAAAAAAAAAGATGCTAATCCTACTGAAAAAAACAATTAAGGACAGTATGGATCTAAACCTTGCTGAAAACAGTATTGAATTTGAGCCTACATATCCCGTTGTTCTAAAACCCCATAACCTAGCCTGCATTACGTTCTAAACAAAGTCTTCTCGGATTGAAATGACTGGCCACTTATCGCTCTGCCAAAGGTCAGGTAAGTTATTGCTAAAACCGCGAGAGTCGAGAGTCTCAGCCCAATAGCCCTATACACTAACCCTAAGACAAAAAGTGAGAGGTGATCAAAAGGTTGAGAAATGTGCGAAATGCTATCATCCAATCAAGGTAGGGTTGAGCCAAACGAGAGGCTAGACTCCCGAGTAGGAGGGAGTTACCATTTCCCGGACTACAAGTCTAACAACACCCTGTGTCATTCTATTAACATATTTCTAACCTGTGCATATGTTAAAAAAAAAAAAAATCAGCATGGCATTTGCACACGTAAGATATAACTCCCTATAGAAATAGAAGTCACCAGCATCAACTCATGTAATAGACATCTAACACCATCATACATCACATGCATCTGATCATATGCTTAGCTGTAAAGATCGTAAATGTATCTGTCTATCCATGCATCTAAGTACCATAAATATTCATTTTTGTACAAAATATCAGAATAAAACTGTCTAACATAAATACAACTCCAGGACTAGGGGCGAAAGAGGATCAGAGTCTCCACAAGGGGCATCTATCACAGGTCGAAGTTGATGTCATCTGGATTAAAATTCCCGAAGCCCGGCATCGGAGGAGGTGGATAACTACTCTAAGCACCACCATCCTCTAGGGAAGACAGAACTGAAATCAGCTGCATACAAAAAGAACTAAGTAACAGCAGAGTAAGAAGGAGCAAAGAAAGAATAACATACCCCCCCACCACCCATCTGAGATAACCGAGCCATCAGGGAAGCTACCTCAGCCTAGTAATGATCCCGTTCCGTCTGGTACTGGTCTCTCTGGTCTTTCACAGCAATAAACTCGGCCTGGGGCACATATCCTCCAGCACAGCGCCACAAGTCAACCACCTCCTGGCCAACAACGTATCCGCCGACTACTACCTCAAACCGAGTGAAGGCACCAACCGAATGAGCCCCAAAGTGCTCAGCATAATCCGTATCTGGAGGGAGCAAGAACCTGGCACCTAGCTGATGCTCCTGATAAGGGATGGGCACTCTCGCCACTAGGGCTCGAAACATATACTCTGGCGGAGCTCCTGCTGATCGAAACTCCTCGTGAAACTGCCACTAGTGCCGCTCTCCAAGATAGGACTCCTAAGTGTCATCACTAAGAAAAGCAGCTCTCGGCAGGGACAATGGGACTAGGTACCAGACTGTCTCGTAATGGACTGATCCAATGAAGGGCCTCCAGGTCACATCCCTCGCCTCAATCAGCTCCAGGTTAGCCCGGAGTGTCACAAAGTCAGTAATCTCCGATCGCTGGGCTACCCGGTCACGAGCCCACCTCAAAGCACAAGGATAGAGATCATCCTCAACGATTGCAGGGTGACACACTGGCAGGTACTCGTAACTCCACCAGACAAGGAAAGGCCAGAAGCTAGTCATGTTGCCCCAACGAGAAGAAGTCCGAACCCATATCGATCGAAGAAAGCAGCCAAAAGAAAAGGACCCCCAGTCCAACTCAGACAAAGCTCCCAGATCGGCTACTATACTCACCAAACGGCACGGCACGAGTGACTTGTTGTTGTTGCAGAAACAGTTAAAGATGATATACAACACAAGTCGCCGTCTCATAATGTCCCGCCTGGCAGGCGATGGCTCAGTAGCAAAAGTACGCTCATCCTGACTAATCCAAGAGACCGGGAAAGCAGAACGCTTAGGATGAGGCAAGTCCAACATCAAACAGGCCTCGTCCCTGCTGACTGGGTGCAGGGTGATCCGTCGGCCGACAAAGGAGAGCCCTGTAATAATCGCCCAATCCAAAAGAGTGGGACCTAACTCGAAACCGACAAAATGAAAGGTCCCAGTCTCCCCGAACCACCTCTCAACAAGTGCTAGTACCAAATGCCGGTTTAGGCGGTTAGCCTGTAATCCCATAAAAGCACCGAATCCGACCTCCGCCAAGAAGGCACAATATGATGGGGCAGCCCGCTGCATGGTCAAAAACACCTGATGAACAGCCCCTCTGAAAGCTGTATGTACCCGCGGAGACGGCAAGTGCTGTCTAGAATACACGCTGGGGTGATAGGCAAGATCCCCGAGTGGTGGGACGTTCGGTATCTGCAGATCTCCCAAGTCAGCGTCCGTCTGCCTATGCCTGGGAGAAGCTCTCCCATAGCCGGTCACCTGATCCTCAGAGCCTGGTACCTCCTCCTCGGCATCAATCTCCTCGGCAAAAGCCTGCTCAACCGAAGGAAAAGGGTCGACAGGTAGCCTACTCCCCTACCCACTTTGACTGGATAAGGATCATCCGGTAGATCGTCAACTACCTCTAGATCGACTAGAGCCGCCAACAGAATCGGTCCCAGCCGCCTTCCCTGAGCGGCGTCCTCTCAGAACCGTCACCACTCGCATCTGCCATCCTGAAAAGGTAAGCCAAGGTAAGTGATGTTGATATACCATCCATGCAGTTTAAATAATAGTAAAATAAAATAAACAACTAACACAAACAAAACAAATAAAAGACTTTGAATGATAAGTCAAAACAAATTTCCTACATGCACATCTTGATTTTCCAACTTTAAATCACATCTCAAGGGTTCACTACCTTTTTCCTTCAAAAAAGATTTTATTTCTAAAACTTTAACCAACTCTTTTCCTAATTTCTAAAAAATTTCGGCAGAGTCCCGTTTAAGAATGGCCCCTACAACGCCCATGACATCAACACAAAATGCAAAATGTGCACTTTCCAACAATCACATGACAATGGCACCCGTACACATTTTTCAATTTTTCAAGATTTTCAAGACGCATGTTTCATTTTTCAAATAAATCAATGGTTTTCAAAAGGCTCCCGAAATTTTTCAAAATCACCTCAAATGTTTCAAAAAATATTCCAATCTTTTTCCAAATTTCAAACTTCAAAAATTTCATCAATTTCTTAAATTTTCTCATTTTTTTTCTAATTTTCTAAATATTTTTCTATTTTTCAAAAAATCAAAAATTCACCGAGTTTTCAAAAAATCACAAAACTTCATACGGTTGTTAAATACATTTTTCTAAGGCACATTGCAGAAAATATAGCCAGAAAACCCAATGCCCATGCCTGTAGGAACAGATCCGCTATTCTTGCAAAAAACCCTCTTCGCATAATGATGAAAAATCATTCAAATTCAATCAAACAACCATCAAAATGCAAAAACAACATCACCAAAGTGTTCAAAGCATATCAAAACATCAATTTCCACTATTCACATGATTCAAACGAAGTTCTACACATCAAAATCAACAAAATTTGAAAACTCACTTTTTGGAAGTTCTCCGGCAAAATTTTCTCTTCCGGCGACGTGGTCTCCTTCCGGCAATCACTCGTGGTCTCCAAGAAGTGCCCCTTCAAAGTTCAAGTCAAGTCTCACGCAGAACTTCTCGGATTTGCAGAAATTTCTCCAAAGTGTCGCAGCTGTTCGAACCAGAAATTTTTTGGTTTTAACTTTAAGCCTGGCGCCACTAGTAGACGCGCTAGTCCTTTTTGCTAAAAGCGCCACTACTAATGGCGCCAGTTGCAAATTCTTGTCAGTTTTGCCCTTTTTCCTGCCAAAACTCATTTTCGAAGGCCTTTTTGGCCTGATATTCGTTTTCGACCCTCGTTGTCGAAAGATTTCCAGTGTCTGTCCCTCCGACTGCCTCGCGGTCAACATGGGACTCTTACTCTTATCGTTTTCTATCTTTGACAAGCAAAGACAGAAAAAGAGGGGTAGCTGTAAGCACCCCATTTTTGACCGCTCGGCAGTCTACACTCCGTTCAGACTTGTTTTCAAGTCATTGTGGGCATATTCCCATCGAAAACAATTCTTTAGGTCCAAATCCCGTTTGTCCATCGCTTCACGGGCCTATCAGGCCCAAATAGAGGCAAAATGACCAAAATGCCCTTAGGGGCATTGTCCTTTCTTTTCCAATCCACTCTCGAGACAGTTTATTCCTCGAGATGGTTCCAACCCAGGCACGTCTTTTCGGAGACGGTAAGAGCCCTTTCCAATCCCACTCTCGAGACAGTTTATTCCTCAAGATGGTTCCACTCTAGGCGCGTCTCTTCGAAGACGATGAGTCCCCTTTCGAATCCCACTCTCGAGACAGTTTATTCCTCGAGACGATTCCACTCCAGGCACGTCTCTTCAGAGACGGTAAGACTCCTTTCCAATCCCTCTCTCGAGACAGTTTATTCCTCGAGACAGTTCCAATCCTAGGCATGTCTTTTCAGAGACGATAAGACCCCTTTCCAATCCCTCTCTCGAGACAGTTTATTCCTCGAGACGGTTCCAATCCTAGGCACGTCTCTTCGGAGACGATAAGTCCCCTTTCCAATCACTCTCTTGAGACAGTTTATTCCTCGAGACGGTTCCAATTCAGGCATGTCTCTTCGAAGATGATAAGTCCCCTTTCCAATCCCTCTCTCGAGATAGTTTATTCCTCGAGACGGTCTGAGTAGCGAAACTACTCACAAAATCGTTAGAGTAGCGGAAATAGTCACAAATAGGTCGATATAGGGAATTGCCAACAAACCCCTGTGTCACGAAGACCGCCGTTAGAGTGGCAGAAACACTCAAAACCCAGGTCAACACCAGTGTCTATTAGCCCACTTCGGTGAAAACTGACCAAACTGCCCATTGGACCTTTTCCGGGACTTTCCGGTCAAGATGACCATTTTGCCCCTCGACATCCAAATGCCCCGGGAACCACACCGGCTTTGGGTATCAAACCGGTAACCCTCTGAGACTGCTTTTTATAGTACTCTCAACCTTCTTTTATCTTTCCGGATCATTCCGAGTCAGTTCCGGCCAACCTGGTACAAAATGACCGTTTTGCCCCTGGAGGGCCGGTCTACTTCTTCGACCACACCGGCTCTGGGTATCAAACCGGTAACCTCCTGAGACTACTTTTTATAGTGTTCCGAACCTCCTTTTACCTTTCCGGATCATTCCGAGTCAGTTCCGGCCAACCCAGTGTGAAATGATCGTTTTGCCCCTGGTGGGCTGGTCTCCGTTTCCGACCACGCTGGCTCTGGAAATCAAACCGGAAACCTCTGGGAACATTCTGGATAATGTTTTCAGATTCCAAGTCTTCTTCCGGGACAGTCCGAGTTTGTCCTGGCAGTTTCCCGGTCCGATTGACCATTTTGCCCCTAAAGGCCCGGTCAACCTTTCCGACACATCTTATCCTCACTTTTCAAGTCAAATACCACCAGGACACTATTTTAAGTGTTCTTGCTCCTTTCCGACCTTCCGGGTCATTCCCGGCTCCTTCAAATCATTCCCGGACTTTCCGGAGCCACTCCTAGTGAAGCCAGGCTAAAAATTGCATGGTAGTCACTAGTACAGGCGCCCAAATCTAGTCAAAGATACATTGCTTGCCGACCTTAAACATTTCCTAAATGGCTGGCGCCACTAGTAGTGGCGCCAAGCCTAAAAATGGCCTGGCGCCACTCCTAGTGGCGCCAGTGTAAACTTTGGCCTGGCGCCACTGCAACAGGCGCCAGTGTTGTCCAACCTCTATAAATACAGAGCCTCATTCAACGTGAAAAGGATCCGCAAATTCAACCTAAAAATCATATAATTCGATATACAGAGCTCGAGCACCTCCTAAACCCTAGCCTCCCTAGGTTTTCCAAACCCTAGCCACCATACACTAAACCCTAGCCTCCTATACACTCATACACACCCCCATACACTCATACACTAACCTTCAACCCTCCTTTGAAGACTTGAAGAGCTGCAACCTAAAGCTTGAAGACAACTCTTGAAGATCAAAGACAAAGATCAAGACAAAGACCGAAGACCGAAGAAAGCAAGGCGCGCAAAATAACAAGACATACGGTAGGCTCCTTATTTAAATTTCCGCACTTCCTCCCTCTTTCTTCTCTCTCCTAACCCACTTGGGTTTTCTCTATTTTAATCCCCCATCTCTTTCCCCCCCTTTCTTTGCATGCTTGAAACAAGGAGATTCCCGGTCCATGTGTAGGATTAGGCTATTGGAGAGTCACCGTGTCGGGGGCTTTCTTGTAGTCTAACCAGAGACCACGTGGGTCCGGCCCCTTGATTATGTGGTGAAGCCTTAGCCTTGTATGTTCACGACCCCAAATTGCATTGTGCATATCATAGTCTTGCATCTTCTAAAATTCGTTTTCAAACTCGTTTTCAAAACCGTTTTCAAACTTGTTTTCAAAACCACAATTCTAGGGTGATTCTAGCATTTCTATGGCTAGGGTTGCTTTAGGAAAGTGTTACATTAAAAGTGACTTTTACGGTCTATATTTTCAAATCTTATTGGTTTCCAAAACGGCTTTCCTAAAGTGGTTCTAGCCCACTTATGGTTAGAATTGCTTTAGGAAAGTGAGATGGTTTTACACCTTCTAAAAACTCTCTTTTCAAAAAGTCTTTCTTCCTAAAAATCTCTTTTTCAACATGCTTTCCTAAAACTTTCCTCTCCAAAATTGTTTTCAAAAACTCCCTTCCAAAATCTATTTTTCAAAACTTCCTTTTTCAACTCCTTTCCAAAATCCTCTCCCTAAAATCCACTTTCTAAAAACGTTCCCCAACAATCTTTCCAAAAACTCTCTTCAACATTCTTCTACCAAATATCCTCCTAGAAAAACTCTCTCTGAAAATCTTTCCAAAAACTTTCTTTCCAAATCTTTCCTCTAGAAACTTCTCTCTAGGATTTCCTTCCAAAATCTATGTTTCCAAAAACACACTTTCCAAAAACTCCTCTCTAAGATTCCCTTCTAAAAATCTTTGTTTCCGAAAACTCTCTCTCTCCAAAATCTTCTTTCTGGAAACTCCTCTCTAGGATTTTCTTCCAAAATCTTCGTTTCTAAAAACGCACTTTCCAGAAACTCTTTCCTTAGAGCCCAAGTCAAGCCCTAGAACCCACGATTAGGAAACCCTAATTTTTTTTGCAAAAACATGATCTTCAAACTTCGCCCCAAACCTAGGTTTCCAAAACCTCTTGTTTTCTACATCAAAACTATAGATGTTTCCAAAACCTATTTTCTCCGTCAAAACTATAATTTTCCAAATCTAGGGTTTCTAGAATCTCCCTTTCCAAATCTTTGCCAAATCCTATCTTCCCTTTAGGAAACCAAATCCTATCTCCCCGTTTAGGAAACTAGATCCTATCCTCTGTTTTTAGAAACAAAATCAAACTTTCTCTTTTCAAAACAAAATCCAATCCTTTTCTAATCCAACTCTTTCATAACTCAACTCCTTCCTAATCTTCTACTTTCCTAAATCTTAACTTGAACATAAAATCTCACCTAAATTTTAAAACTCAAAATCTAAATCTTTTATAATTCAACTCTCTCTTAATTTCCTACCCTTCAAAACCATAAGTTTCCTAAAACTTCCAAATCTTTCTTTAAACATTAAGCTTTCAAGTATTTCCCAATTCAACCATTTCCTAATTCTACCCCTTTCCAAATCTCAACTTTCCAAATCTAAGTTTCCAAACTTTTCCTAAACTTAAACCTTTCCTAATCTCAAGATTTTCTAAAATTCAAACTCTAAAACTTTCAAAATCTTAAACTTTCTAAATGTCAAATCTTTCTAAAATCCTAAGCTTTCTAAATTCAAAACTTTCTTAAGTTAAGACTTTCTAAATCTAAAACTTTCTAAATTCTAACCTTTCCTAAAGCTTTAAATCTTTTCAAATCCTAAACTTTTTAAACTCAAAACTTTCTTATTTTCAAAACTTCCTTGTTTTCAAAACTTTCCTATTTGAAAACTTCCCGATTTTCAAAACTTCCCTATGTCAAAACTTTCCAAATTCAAAACTTTCCTAAGTTGAAACTTTCCTAATCCAAAACTTTCCTAATTTCGAAATTTTCTTAATTTGAAAACTTCCCTAAGTTGAAACTTTCTTAATTTGAAATTTTTCAAAAATGAAACTTTCCTAATTCAAAGTTTTCCTAATTTGGAACCTTCCTAATTTGAATATTTCCTAAATCCAATTCTTCCTAATTTCCTAAATCTTCCAAGCCGTGTCAAATCTTTCCTAAGTCTCTTCTCTTTCCTAAGTCTAGGTTTCCTAAACCTTCGTCTTTTCAAAATAAGTCTAAATCTCTCTCTTCCAAGTTCGATCTTTCCAAATCAAAATTCAATCTTTTCAATTCCAAAATTTCAAATTCCAATTTTCAATCTTCTATTCTAAGTGTAATCTCTCATCCAATCTCTCTCTTCAAATCAATCTCTTTTCAATCGGACTCCGGTCTAAACTACAACTGACCTGATTTCCCCAAAGGGATACGTAGGCAACCTTCATAGGTGCGGTCATAACACTTTTCAAACTTTCAATTCCACCCTCATGGGTGTGGTCTCCACATTTTTCAAATCTCAAATTCCAATCTATTTTCAAAATTCCAATTTCAAAATTTCTATTTTCAAATTTCTATTTCCAAATTTTCAAACTTTCCAATTTCAATTCCATCTCTTCAAACCTATTTTCAAATCAAATCAATTTCAAATCAATCTTTTTCCAAATCTACTTTTTCAATTCTCTTTTCTTACACATGCATATCATGCATCATATTAGTTTCGTTTTTAAACATTGTTTTCTAAAGTCGATAGGATTGGCTAATAGTTAGTTGAAAACTCTTATAGGTGAATCTTGGGTAGATTGACATGTAGGTACCAAAAGGGCAGGGTAGGGTGATAGCTTAGTGCGTCTTTCCTACATGTAACCAACCTCCGAACCTAGGATCACTGATTTCAAGGACCAAAAACGGATTTATTTTTCAAAAAAGGGCTAAATGTTTTCCAAAGGTTGCTGTCGCGCCCAGATTTTTCGCACTCGTGGAATACTCACCCAAGCGGGAAAAACACTGTACTCTCTCGTTAGAACTCACCCTCCTAAAAGAATGAGTGCGACTATGTTTGAATTGAAAAATTGATTTGAATAAAGGGCTTTTGAAAAAGATTTGGAGTCGCCACCTAACTTGATTAAGGTGAGTTAGGTCACCTAAAAACTAAGCATAATCCGAAAACTATACTTAGGGTTTTGGAAAACAATTTTGAAAAATACCACCTCAAGAGAGGGTTTTTACGAAAAATAGGCTGTTTGGCAACCTTTGGAAAATATTTAGCCCTTTTTAGAAAAATAACTGCTTTTGGTCTTTGAAAACAGTGATCTTAGGTTCGGAGGTTGGTTACGTGTAGGGAAGACGCACTAAGCTATCACCCTACCCCGCCCTTTCGGTACCTACATGTCAATCTACCCTAGATTCACCTATGAGAGTCTTTAATTAACTATAGTTCAACCCCATTCACTTTGAAAAACAATGTTTGAAAACTAATTTAGCATGATGCATGATATGCAAGTGCAAGATGAAAGAATTGGAAAATAGAAATTAATTTGAAAAGAAATTGATTTGATTTGAAAATAGATTTGAAAAGATGGGATTGAAATTGGAAACTTTGAAAACTTAGAAATAGGAATTTGAAAATAGAAATTTTGAAATTGGAATTTGAAAATTGATTGGAATTTGAAATTTGGAAAGATTTTGGAAACCACACCCATGAGGGTGGAATTGAAAGTTTGAAAAATATTGTGACCGCACCTATGAAGGTTGCCTACGTATCCCTTTGGGGGAATCAAGTCAGTCGTACTTCGGACCGGAGTTTGATTGAAAATAGAAGAGTGGATTGAAGAAGGAACTTGAATTGGACATTGAATTCGATTTGGAATTGGAAGAGGAGATTGAAAATTGAAATTGAGAAAATTGGACTTTGATTTGAAAAGATAGATTTGGACTTGCTTTGAAAAAGAGAAAGATGAAGGTTTAGGAAACCTAGACTTAGGAAAAGCTTGACTCGACTTGGAAGGTTTAGGAGATTAGGAAAGGTTGGATTTAGGAAATGTTTGAATTAGGAAATGTTCGATTTAGGAAAGTTTCGAATTAGAAAAGTTTCATTTTTGGAAAGTTTTGAAATTAGAAAAGTTTTAGGTTTAGGAAAGTTTTGAAATTGGAAAGTTTCGAGTTTAGAAAGTTTTTGAAAAAGGAAAGGTTTTCAGATTAGGAAAGTTCCCAAATTAGGAAAGTTTTGAAAATCGGAAAGTTTTGAATTTAGAAATGTTTTGAAAAAAAGGAAGTTTTGAATTTGGAAAGCTTTGAAAACAAGGAAGTTTTGAAAATAAGAAAATTTCGTTTTAGGAAAGGTTCGAAAAAGGAAAGTTTTCAGCTTAGGAAGTGTTGAATTAAGAAAGTTTCAACTTAAGAAAGTCTTAAATTTAGAAAGTTTTGAGTTTAGAAAAGTCTTAGATTTGGAAAGATTTGAAGTTTAAGAGAGTTTAGAATTTAGAAAGTTTTAGGTTTAGAAAAATTCAACTTAAGAAAGTTTCAAATTTAGAAAGTTTTGAATTTAGGAAGCTTAGAATTTTAGAAAGATTTGAAATTTAGAAAGTTTAGGATTTAGAAAGTTCTAGAGTTTGAATTTTAGAAAGTCTTTAAATTAGGAAAGGTTTGAATTTAGGAAAGGTTTGAAAGCTTATATTTGAAAAGTTAAGATTTGAAAAGAGGGTAGAATTAGGAAAGGGTTGGATTAGGAAAGATTTTTATGTTCAAGTTTAGGAAGGATTCGAATTTAGGAAAGATTTGGATTTTGAAACTTAAGGAAAGATTTGAAGTTTAGGTTTAGGAAACTTATGGTTTAGGAAGGAATTGAATTAGGAAAGGTTTGGGATTAGGAGGGGATTGGATTTAGTTTCTAAAAGAGAAGGTTTGATTTTGTTTCAAAAAACGGAGGATTGGATCTAGTTTCCTAAATGGGGAGATTGGATTGGGTTTCCTAAAGGGAAGATAGGATTTGGTAAGGATTTGGAAAGGGAGATTCTAGAAACCCTAGATTTGAAAAATTGTTGTTTTTGACGTAGAAAAGAGGTTTTGAAAACATGTATAGTTTTGATGTAGAAAACGAGAGATTTTGGAAACCTAGGTTTAGGGCAAAGTTTGAAAACCATGTTTTTGGGAAGAAAATTTAGGGTTTCCTAATTGTGGGTTCTAGGGCTTGAGTTGGGCTTCTTAAGGAAAGAGTTTTTGGAAAGTGCATTTTTGGAAACGAAGGTTTTCTAGAAGGGAATCCTAGGGAGGAGTTTTTGGAAAGTGAATTTGGAGAGGGAGTTTTTGGAAAAAGATTTTAGGAAAGAGGGAGTTTTGGAAAGTGTGTTTTTAGAAACGTGTTTTTTGGAAAGAAGATCCTAGAGAAGAGTTTCTAGAAGAAAAATTTTGGGAAGAGAGTTTTTAGAAAGATTTTTGGAGAGAGTTTTTAGGAAGGTGAATCTTGGGGAGAGGATTTTGGAAAGGAGTTGAAAAAGGGAGTTTGAAAAATAGATTTTGGAAGGAGTTTTTGAAAACAATTTTGAAGAGGAAAGTTTTAGGAAAGATTTTTGAAAAAAAGAGATTTTTAGGAAGAGATTTTTAAAGAGAGGGAGAGTTTAGAAGGATTAAAAACATCTCACTTTCCTAAAGCAATCCTAGCCATAAGAGGACTAGAACCACTTTAGGAAAGTGGTTTTGAAAACAAGGTTTGAAAATATAGACCAAAAGGTCACTTTTTATATAACACTTTTCTAAAGCAACCCCAGCCATGGAAAGGCTAGAATCACCCTAGGATTGTGATTTTGAAAACATGTTTTTGAAAAAGAGATTTGGATGCAATTTTGAAAACAAGTTTAAAAACGTTTTGAAAAACAACTTTGAAAACGGTTTTTGGAAGATGCAAGACTATGATATGCACAATGCAATTTGGGGGTCGTGAACATACAAGGTTAAGGCTTCACCACATAATCAAGGGGGCCGGACCCACGTGGTCTTTGGTTAGACTAGAATAAAGCCCCTGACACGGTGACTCTCCAATAGTCCAATCCTACACATGGACCGGGAATCCCCTTGTTTCAAGCATGCAAAGAAAGCGGGGGAAAGAGATGGGGGATTAAAATAGAGAAAACCCAAGTGGGTTGGAGAGAGAAGAGAGAGGGGGGAAGTGCAGAAAATTAAAGAGGGAGCCTACCTTGTATCTTGTTTATTTTGCGCGCTGTGCAGTCTTCAGTCTTCGGTCTTCGGTCTTGATCTTCACCCTCAGTCTTCAAGAATTGTCTTCAAGCTTTGAATGACTGTTCTTCAAGTCTTCAGAGAGTGGTTGAAGGCTAGTGTATGAGTGTATGGGGGAGTGTATGAGTGTATAGGAGGCTAGGGTCTGTGTATAGTGGCTAGGGTTTGGAGAACCTAAGGAGGCTAGGGTTTTGGAGGTGCTCGAGCTCTGTATATCGAAGTATAGGGTTTTTAGGTTAAGTTTGCAGACCCCTTTCACGTTGAACGAGGCTCTGTATTTATAGAGGGAAGACAAACCTGGCGCCTGTTGCAGTGGCGCCAGGCCAAATTATACACTGGCGCCACTAGGAGTGGCGGCGCCAGGCCATTTTTTGGCTTGGCGCCACTACTAGTGGCGCCAGCCATTTAGGAAACAATTAAGGTCGGCAAGCAACGTATCTTTGACTAGATTTGGGCGCCTGTACTAGTGACTACCATGCAATCTTTAGCCTGGCTTCACTAGGAGTGACTCCGGAAAGTCCGAGAATGATTTGAAGGAGCCGGGAATGACCCAGAAGGCCGGAAGGGAGCAAGAACACTTAAAATAGTGTCCTGGAGGTATTTGACTTGAAAAGTGAGGATAAGATGTGTCGGAAAGGTTGACCGAGCCTTTAGGGGCAAAACGGTCAACCGGACCGGAAAACTGCCAGGACAGACTCAAACTGTCCCAGAAGAAGACTTGGGATCTGGAAACATTATTTAGAATGTTCCTAGAGGTTTCCAGTTGGATTCCCAGAGCCGGCGTGGTCGGAAAATGAGACTGGCCCACTAGGGGCAAAACGGTCATTTTGTACCGGGTTTGCCGGAACTGACTCGGAATGGTCCGAAAAGGTAAAGGAAGATCGAGAACACTATAAAAAGTGTTCTCGGGACATTACCGGTTTGATACCCAGAGCCGGTGTGGTTGAAAAAGGAGACCGGCCCACCAAGGGCAAAACGGTCATTTCGTACCGGGTTTGCCGGAACTGACTCGGAATGGTCCGAAAAGGTAAAGGAAGGTCGAGAACACTATAAAAATTATTCTCAGGACATTATCGGTTTGATACCCACAGCCGGTGTGGTTCCCGGGGCATCCGGATGCCTAGGGGCAAAATGGTCATCTTGACCGAAAAGTCTCGAAAAAGGTCCTAAGGGTAGTCTAGTCATTTTTGACCGAAGTGAGCTAACAAACATGGGTATTGACCTAGGTTTTGAGTGTTTCCGCCACTCAGACGGGGTTGAGTATTTCCGCTACTCGGATGGGGTTGAGTACTTCCGCTACTCGGACGGGGTTGACGATTCGAGAGTATTTCCGCTACTCTAACGGTTCTGTGAGTATTTCCGCTACTCTAACAGTTCTGTGAGTATTTCCGCTACTCTAACGGTTGAGTATTTCCGCTGCTCTAACGGTTCTGTGAGTATTTCCGCTACTCTAACGGTTGTGTGAGTAGTTTTGCTACTCGGACCGTCTCGAGGAATAAACTGTCTCGAGAGAGGGATTGGAAAGGGGTCTTACCGTCTCCGAAGAGACGTGCCTGGATTGGAACCGTCTCGAGGAATAAACTGTCTCGAGAGAGGGATTGGAAAGGGGTCTTACCGACTCCGAAGAGACGTGCCTGGGTTTTGAGTGTTTCCGTCACTTTAACGGTGTGAGTGTTTCCACCACTCTGACGGTTTTGTGAGTGTTTCCGCCACTCTAACGGCTTTGTGAGTGTTTCCGCCACTCTGACGGTTTTGTGAGTGTTTCCGCCACTCTAACGGCTTTGTGAGTGTTTCCGCCACTCTTACGGTTTTGTGAGTGTTTCCGCCACTCTTACGGTTTTGTGAGTAGTTTTGCTACTCGGACCGTCTCGAGGAATAAACTGTCTCGAGAGAGGGATTGGAATTGGAATAAGAAAGGACAATGCCCCTAAGGGCATTTTGGTCATTTTGCCTCTATTTGGGCCTGACAGGCCCGCGAAGCGATGGAAAGACAGAATTTGGACTAGAGGATTGGTTTCGATTGGAATATGTCCATAATGACTTGAAAACAAGTCTGGACGGAGTGTAGACTGCCGAGCGGTCAAAAATGGGGTGCTTACAGTTGCCAAACAACCTGTTTTCTTAAAAGCCCTCTCTTGAGGAGATATTTTTCAAATCCTTTTCCAAAAACCCTAAGTGTAGTCTTCAGATTATTCTTAGTTTTTAGGTGACCTAACTCACCTTAATCAAGTTAGGTGGCGACTCCGAATCTTTTTCAAAAGCCCTTTATTTAATTCTATTTTCAATTTAAACCTAGTCGCACTCATTCTTCTAGGAGGGTGAGTTCTAACGAGAGAGTACAACATATTTCCCGCTTGTGTGAGTATTCCTCGAGTGCGAAAAATCTGGGCGCGACAGTGATCATAGTAGCTAATCTTGGGGCTTTATCTGAGCTGGATTGGGGGTCCTTCTCCTTTGGCTGCTTCCTTCGATCGATGCCGGTCCAGACTTCTTCCCGTTGGGGCAGCATGACTAGTTTCTAGCCCTTTCTTGTCTGGTGGAGTTATGAGTATCTGCCTATTTGTCGCCCTGCAGTTATTAAGGACGACCTTTATCCTCGTGCTTTGAGATGAGCTCATAACAAGGTGGCCCAGCGATCAAAGATTACTGACTTTGTGATGCTACGGGCGAACCTGGAGTTGATTGAGGCCAGGGACGTGACTTGGCAGCCCTTTATTGGATCAGTTCATTATGAGACAATGTGGTACTTGGTCCCATTGTCCTTGTCAAGGGTTGCTTTTCTCAGTGACAATACTTGGGAGTCCTATCTAGGAGAGCGAGATTGGGGGTAGTTTCATGAGGAGTTCCGATCAGCAGGAGCTCCTCCATAGTATATGTTTGGAGCCTTGGTGGCGGGAGTGCCTATCCCCTATCAAGAGCGGCAGCCGGGTGCCTAGTTCTTGCTTTCTCTAGATACAGACTATACTACACACTTCGAGGCTCATTCTGTCGGTGGTTGACTTGTGGCGTCGTGACGGAGGATATTTGCCCCAGGTTGAGTTTACTACTGTGAGGGATCAGAGGGATCGATATCAGACGGAGCGAGATCAGTATCAGGTAGTGGTGGCTTCCTTGACGGCTCAGATAGCTCAGATAAGAGGTGACGGGGTATGTCTTCTTTTCTCCCCTTCTTTTTGCTCTGCTGTTGTTTAGTTCTTCTTTCATGTGGCTGGTTTCGATTCTATCTTCTCTGTAGGATGCTGGTGCTTCGAGTAGCTATCCGCCTCCTCCAGTGCTGTGTTTCGGGGATTTTGATCCAGATGACATTGACTTTGACCTTTGATAGATGCCCCTTGTGGAGACTCTAATCTTCCTTTACTCCTATTCCTGAGATGTATTTATGTTAGACAGTTTTATTTTGTAAGTTTTGTACAAAGATGGATGTTTATCGTAGTTAGATGTATGGGCATGCAATGACATTTATAATTTTAACAGCTAAGTATATGATTAAATGCATGGACAGAGATGATGATGGTATATATTTATCACATGAGATAATATTGTATTGGTGATATCTATTTCTAAAGGGAGTTATATCCTATGTATGCAAAGCTTATGCCGATTGTTTTTTTTATGCACATATTAGAAATACATCAACTAACAGAATGACAAGGGGTGCTGTCGAACTCGATATCTTTGGAATGGTAACTCCTTCCTTTTCGGGGATCTAATCTCTCCTCTGGCTCAACCTTGCCTTGTTTAGATGATAGCACTTCGCACCTTTGTCAACCTTTTGATCGCCTCTAACTCTCTGCTTTGGGGTTAGTGTATATGATTATTGGGCTGAAACTCTCGACTCTCGGGGCTTTAACAACAGCTTACCTGACCTTTAGCAGAGCGATAAGCGGCCAGTCCTTTCAATCTGAGGAGACTTTGCTTTAAGACCATAATGTAGGCTAGGTTATGGGGTTATCAAAACGATGGAATAGTAGGGTCAAATTCAATGTTGTTTTCAACAGGGTTTAGATCCATACCATCCTTGCCTATTTTTTTTCTTCTAGTAGGGTTAGCATCCATTCTTGGCTTTGGTAGCGTGTCTAGCTCATTAAATCAAGCAATCCATTTTCAATCAGAGTGGACTTTAGTAAAGCTGTAATGTAGGCTATGGTTCCAGGGTTTTGCAAGAAAGGGTAAAGGCTTGAACCTATTGTTTCTACTGGGTTTCTTTGTAACCTAGGATCACCTTTAATTTTCCTTCTTGCTTTTACGATACCCTTCTCGGAGTGAAAATGCCTCTCGTCTTTTGAGCTTGCTATATACACGTGATTCCCTTCCCTTTCGGCCTTTCTATGGCACAATTTTCTTTACGCTTTTTCTTAGATATGATATATGCCTCTCCCTTTTTTTTTGGTCTCTTGCCCCTTGCCAACTCCTTTCCTTTTATTCCATTTTCTTTCTTTTTATGAAATGAATAATTTTTCAACCCTTTTTCCTTAGACCTTTTCCTTGGCAGTTCAATCTAACCCAATATGGGAGGTGATCCCTAGGTTGGGTTTTCTCGAAAAAGATAAATGGCTCAACAGGTTTGGCAAGGGGTTGCTTTTGACTATATGGGAAATGAAATGAGGGTCTCTCTTCATTTTGAATTAGATTGCTTGATCTATAGAGCTTTCGATACTATCCTAGCACGATAGAGGTGGATACCATTCCTAGAGTTCTCAACTATTGTCTGCCCCAGTGTGGGGGGACGGTCTTGGATCGAGGTTGACAAGGAAAACTTCGTTTGTTGCAAGGCTCTAGGGGTTAAGCAAAGGGAGTATAAGCATTTTTTATTATTACTATGTTTTTTATATGTTGGAAATTGAAAGATGGCTCCCCTTCACTTTGATAATCTGGCAGCACATCGCTTAGCTTCAGTGTCTTGTAAGCGTTGCCTTTAGGTAGTATCCTCACTCATCCTAGAACTCTCTTTCTTTTCGGAAAGCTGATCGTTAAGGGAGTGGTTAACTCATGCTATCATCCGTTCAAGTCAAACTGACCCCTAAGATAAACCATGCCCCTTGCGTAGAAAGTAGCTACCATTCCCAAGAGAAGATAGAACAACAATGATGGAATAAAAGACTATCATTTGATTATTATTATCATTTTTTATAAAAAAACATAAAGCTCTTGAGCAGTAAGAAAATGTAAACATCAATTTAGAGACAGGAAGTAGAAGGGATAGAAAGAAAGTGGGTGAAAACACCCCTCTCTTGTACGCTTTTGATGGGATTCCTGGATTCTTCAATAGGGCTTTGGGACGATGCCCCTATTAGCATTCCATCCATGGTTAAGATCTTCAACTAAGGCAGGATAGGTAGATGCTTCTCCTGAAGTTCCTAGTGAGTTGGCGGTGATAATGTAATTGTCAGCTTTCTTGACCGTCTTGCCTTCATTTGTTTGCTCCATAGTTTCTCTAACAAACCAGTTGGGTAGCTCGTCTTCTTCCAGCTTGATAGATCGAGCCCGGGGTTTTCCACTCTAGCGTCCTGCCGTGGCTCGGTGTTCCTCAGGTGTACAGAATAGGGGATTCTTATCACTGAGTTTGGACAGTTCCTGGTCAATTTTCTTCACAAATTCATATGTGAGTTTGTCTTTGGGGATCGGCATTTTATCAGGGTTAGACTGTATCCAGGCATGACACTGCTCCATATCTTCGCATTCCATTTCCTTCCCACCCTTGTAATATATCTCTTGGTATGCAGCAAAACAAACCTTGTTGTTCCCAAACTTTGTAATGACATTGACAGTGGGATCCGATGGAGGGCTTGCAGTGACATTCGAGGAAGGATTCGCTGGTTGTAAGCTAATGGTCTCGTTGTCTATCAGGTATTGAATCTTATGTTCGAGGGTCCAGCATTCTTCGGTGTCATGTCCTTGGCCACCCGAATGGTACTCACAATATGCCTTTGGGTTAAAATGAGGTGGCAGAGGATTAGGTCGAGGTTGAGGGGGTATAGGTTTTAGATATCCTGCGGCTAGGTGACCGAAGTAGGCTGTGATTTGTGTACAGGCAAGTTTAGTGAAAACTCGATCTTTGGGTCTCATTCGCCTACGTGTCCTAGATTACCTAGAAGGGTGGGGATCCAGTTCTGGTGCAACAATTATTGGGTCAGTGGTTTGGGGATTGGAGGAGCTTCGGGTTTTATGTTTTAAAGTGGGACAATTTCCGATGTCAAGTCCCAGCAGATGGGACTGGTATTCATAGGATAGATTATAGGGTTCAGGGGTGTGGTTAAAGGTTGGTTTGAGAGATACAGGAATGCAGCACATGACCTGTGGAGATTGTTGGTGAGCTATGGTCGGGGCATAATTTTGGTCTTCCTTCTTCATCCTTTTTCGTCTATCATAGGTTTGGGCTTGCGAGGAATCTGCTTGCTAATAGGTTGCATGGGATAAGAGTGAAGAAAGTATGCCTTCCATTTTTGTCATCCTATGTTTGACTCTTCTCGCCTTTCTAGTAGTAGAGTTAAGGTATCGAGAGTAAGTGATTCCATGGGCGTTTCTTAGCTTTTGGCCTGTAAGACGGGGGGAACGAGGAGAGGTACCTAAAACCAACAAAGGAAAAGAGTCAGTGTTTTATCTTGACAAGTCTTTATGCAATGCATGCTCTAGGGTGCCCCTCTTTAGGAGGGAAACTAAACATGGTGAATTGGCTCACTTTTGGAGATAGGGGATTTGCCCCTGTATGCAGATGTCTTACCGTTAACTGGGAACCTTTCCTTCGTTCATGCATTTATTCACTCACTCATTCGTGGAAAGTATTTAACTTCAAGTTTAAGATACAAAAGAATTGGAATACATTTTAATAGGGGGAGGGGGAACGTTTTCCTTTGGGGTTACACCTATCTAGTTTTACAAAGGAAAACCTTAACTACTCTTGAGTCTTCAGATTCACCTTCCTTGGATTCAATGTCGAGGAGGTCGTTGAGAGACCTTGTTGATCGATTTCCCCTCGTCTTCTTGGCAACCCTATCTCCGTGAGCATAAAGGGATTGGGGCCCCTCTTATGGAGTGAATTGATGTGCATGTCATGACTCCTTAGGGTTACGTGGGAACCCTTAGAGTTTAGGTAGGTTTAATGCACGGGAGAGTGAACTAGGTGTCACTCTATTTGGATTGATCATATGCATGAGAATGTAGTGACTAGAGTTACTTGGAACTCTCGTCTTGACATGGAATACGGGATGCATGAAAATGGATGCATAGAGTATAAGGAAAGAGAATACAGTTGAAGTAAATATGCTTGTATGAGTAGTTAGACAGGCATTATAACGGTAAGAATACAGTCATTATAGCAACAGGAATAAACAGGTATAAATGAAAAATAAGAGTAATCGCCCTTTCGTCCATGGTTTTGAAAATGGTGCGCGTGTCTTAAATCCGGTAGAGGTTCGGCTATGCAAGGTGTCTATATAAGCATGAGGTTGAGGGTTGACTAATGCATCCTAAAAAGGCTCGGTCCTCGGATCTTCAAACCTAGGCCCACTCCTCGAGGTGATGCCATGATCGGTTGGTGATCCGAGCGGGAGAACTATTAAGAGGCCGCAGGCGAAGAAATTAACACAACATCTTGTCCACAACCAATACACAATTCCCCCTTTCTAACTAGAAGGGTCATATCAGGGTCAAAATATAATTATGCAGAATGCAAGTGCACGTGCAGTGTGTGTGTATTTTTTAAAATGGAGGAAAGAGCCCAACAACTCCCATTCATCTTGTTCATTACATTCATGCATGGCAGTTAATAAAATTTAAACAAAAAGCGCACCTACAAAACAAAGAGGCAAGAGTTAGTATGTGGATGGCAAACTTAATATAAGATAATATGAATAAATGCATGTTTTTTTAAAACAATTTTGAAATTTTGGTTTTGAAAATTTAAAGTGAATAGGAATGAGCAAGTTAATTGAAGACTCTACATGGGTGAAGGGTAAAGAGACATGACTAAACCTAACCCTCTAAGTGTCCCCAACAGAGTCACCAGCTGTCGCACCCAGATTTTTTGCACTCGAGGAATACACACACAAGCGAGAAAAATACTTTACTCTCTCATTAGAACTCATCCTCCTAGAAGAATGAGTATGACTAGGTTTGAATTGAAAATTGATTTGAATAAAGGGCTTTTGAAAAAAGTTTGGAGTCGCCACCTAACTTTATTAAGGTGAGTTAGGTTACCTAAAAACTAAGCACAATCCGAAGACTACACTTAGGGTTTTTGAAAATATTTCCTCAAGAGAGGGTTTTTAAGAAAACAGGTTGTTTGGCAACCTTTAGAAAACATTTAAGCCCTTTTTTGAAAACAAACTCTATTTTGGTCCGTGAAAACAGTGATTCTAGGTTCGGAGGTTAGTTACGTGTAGGGAAGACGCACTAAGCCATCACCCTACCCTGCCCTTGTGGTACCTACATGTCTATTTACCATAAATTCACCTATCAGTCTTCAACTAACAAATGTCCAATCCTATCCACTTTAGAAAATAATTTTGAAAAGAAAGATGCATGATATGCAATTGCAAGAGAGAGAGTTGGAAAATAGATTTCGAAAGAGATTGATTTGTTTTAAAAGAGATTTGAAAAGATAGATTTGAAATTGAAAATTTTTAGAAAGTGGAAATAGAGATTTGAAAACAGATTTTTGGAATTGGAAATTGGAAAAAGTTGTGGAAATAGAAGTTTGAAAAAGGTTGTGACTGCAGCCATGAGGGTTGCCTACGTATCCTTTTTGAGGAATCAGATCAGTCGTAGTTCGGACAAGAGTCTGATAGAAAAGAGATTTTTTATTTGAAAAAGGATTTGATTTGAACTTAGAATAGAAGATTGGAATTTGGAATTTGGAATTAAGAAGATTGGACTTTGATTTGGAAATATAGAACTTAGAGGAAGAATTTGGATTTATTTTGAAAAGATTGAGGTTTAGAAAACCTAGATTTAGGAAAGAGAGGATTTAGAAAGGACTTGAGATTAAGAAAGACTTGACTCGAATATTGGACTTGGAAGATTAGGAAAGATTAGAATTTAGGAAAGATTCAAAGTAGGAAAGTTTCATTTTAGAAAAGTTCCATTTTAGGAAAGTTTGGTTTAGGAAAGGTTTCGAATTAGGAAAGTTTCAATTTAAGAAAGTTTTGGATTAAGAAAATTTCATTTTAAGAAAGGTTTTGAAATAGGAAAGTTTTAAATTTGGAATGTTTTGAAATACAGAAGTTTTGAAAGTAAGAAAGTTTTGAGTTTAGAAAAGTTTTAGATTTGGAAAGATTTGAAGTTTAGGAAAGTTTAGAATTTTAGAAGGATTCAAAGTTTGAGTTTTAGAAACCACTTGGAGTTAGGAAAGGTTTTGAGTTTAAGAAGGGTTTGAAAACTTAGATTTGGAAAGTTAAGATTTAGAAAGGGATGGAATTAAGAAAGGTTTGAAAGCTTAAAGTTTAAGAAAAGATGTAAAAGTTTAGGTTTAGGAAACTTAAGGTTTAGGAAAGTATGAGATTATGAAGGATTTGATTTAGGAAAAGGTTGAATTAGGAGGGATTGAGATTCCTATTTCCTAAAACAAGGGATTGGATTTTGTTTCTAAAAAAGAGGGTTTGATTTTGTTTCCAAAAATATATGATAGGATCTAGTTTCCTAAATGAGATATTGGATTTGGTTTCCTAAAGGGAAGATTGGAATTGAGATGGATTTGGAAGAGGAAGTTTTAGAAACCCTAGACTTGGAAGTCTATAGTTTTGACGTAGAAAATAGGTTTTGGAAATCTAGGTTTTAAGGTAAGATTGAAAATTATGTTTTTGGTAAGAAAACTAGGGTTTCCTAATCATTGGCTCTAGGGCGTAACTTGGACTTCAAGAAAGAGATTTTTGGAAAGAGATCCTAAAAAGGAGTTTTTAGAAAGTGAATTTGAAAAGAGAGAGTTTTGGAAGGGGATTTTTGGAAGGAAATCCTAAGGAGGAGTTTTTGGAAAGTGAGTTTTGAAGAGAGAGTTTTTAGAAAAGTATGTTGAAAAAGAGGTTTTTTCAAAAGAGAGCTTTTAGAAAGTACATAAAATATCTCACTTTCCTAAAACGATTCTAATCATAAGAAGGTTCGAAACACTTTAAGATAGTGGTTTTGAAAACAACAATGTTTTTTAAAATATGGACCATATTGGTCACTTTAAATGTAACACTTTTCTAAAGCAACCCTAACCATGAAAAAGCTAGAATCACCCTAGGATTGTGATTTGGAAAACAAGTTGCAAAAGAAAGTTTTGATGCAAGTTTGAAAACAATTTTGATGCAAGCTTTTGAAAACGAGTTTGAAAACAAATTTTAGAAGAATGCAAGATCATGACATGCACAATGCAAGTTGGGGCCATAAACATACAAGGTTAAATCCTTTACCACATAATCAAGGGGGCCGAACCCACGTGGTCTCTGGTTAGACTAAAAGAAAGCCCCCAACACGGTGACTCTCTAATAGCCTAATCCTACACATGGCTCGGGAAGTCCCTTGTTTCAAGCATGCAAGAAAGGGGGCGAAGAAGATGGGGGATTAAAATAAAAGAAAATTTAAGTGGGTTAGGAGAGAGAAGAGAGGGGAAGATGCTTAAACTTAAAGAGAAAGCCTACCTTGTGTGTTGTTTATTTTGCTTTGCTTTGCGCGTTTTGCTTTGCTTCGGTCTTCGCTTCAATCTTCATCTTGATCTTCGAGAGCTTGAGTTTGCAGCACTTCAAGTCTTTAATGGATGCGTTGGAGGCTAGTGTACGAGTGTATAGGAGGCTAGGGCTTGTGTATGGAGGCTAGGGTTTAGAGAACCTAAGGAGACTAGGGTTTAGAGAGGTACGAGCTCTGTATATTGAAAAGTAGGGTTTTCAGACTGAGTTTGCGGACCTCTTTCACGTTGGAGGAGGCTCTGTATTTATAGAGAAATGAATGACCTGGCACCTGTTACAGTGGCGCCAGGCCAAAAAACATTCTAGCGCCACTCCAGGCCAAATTTTGTCTTGTAGTGGCGTCAGCCACTTAGGAAAGTTTTAAGATCAGCAAACAATATATCTTGAGAAGATTTGGGCTCCTATAATAGTGACTACCATGCAATTTTTAGCCTAACTTCACTAGGAGTGGCTTTGGAAGGCCTAGGAAGGATTTAAGGGGGCCGGGAATGACCCAAAAGGCCAGAAAGAGACAGGAACCCTTAGAACAGTGTCCTAGAGGTAGGAAACTTGAAAAAGAATGACAAGATTTGTCGGAAGGGTTGACCGGGCCATTAGGGGCAAAACGGTCAATCGGGCCAGAAAGCTGTCGGGATGGACTCGGAATATCCCGGAAGAAGACTCAAGATTTGGGAACATTATTTAGAATGTTCCCAAAGGGTACCGGTTTGATACCCAGAGCCGGTGTGGTTGGAAAAGGCAACCGGCCCACTAGGGACAAAACGGTCATTTTGCATTGGGTTTGCCGGAATTGACTCAGAATGATCCATAAAGATAAAGAAAGATCGAGAATACTATAAAAAGCATTCTCGGGAGGTTACCGGTTTGATACCCAAAGCCGGTGTGGTCCCTAAGGTGTTCGGATACCTAGGGACAAAATGTTCATCTTGACCGAAAAGTCTCAGAATTGGCTTGAAACTGGCTAGAATGCACCTAATCATGCCGGATCATCTCTAGGACGATCTTGGAAGGGTGGACTTACCGTTCTAAGGACTTAGGTATTTTCTCGAGAAACGTGTCAGAAAATGGCCCTAGAGGTAGCTTGGTCATTTTTCACTGAAGTGGGCTAGCAGGCATCGATGTTGACCTGGGTTTTGAGTGTTTCCACCACTCTGACTGCGGTCCCGTGATACTAGGGTTTGTTGGCAATTACTTATATCAACCTATGTGTGAGTATTTTCGCTACTCTGACGGTTCGTGATCATTCCCGAGACTGTCTGATCTCAAGAAGCTGCTAAAGGAACTTAGCGCCTGAGAAGTCAACTTTCTCAGAAGGCATGCTGAAATGGACATTTTTGCATTGGCGGGCTAGCAGGCGCCAAAGGTGGACTGTTCTACCAACTAGGGGACTTGGGGTCTCGTCCCGGTCGACAGGTTTGAAGGGACTTACCGTTCCGAAGAAACTTTCTTCAGAAAATGTGCTAGACAAGATAGACTTAAAGTCTCGAGGAATCAACTTTCTCGAGAGAGGGATTGGAATTGGACTAGAAAATGGGACATACCGTCTTCGGGAATACGCGCCTACGGGACTAGACTGAACAATGCCCACAATGGCATTTTGGTCATTTTACTTCTATTTGGGCCTAGTGGGCCCACGAAGCGACGAATTGACTGGATTAGGACTAGGATTCTAGAATAAGTCCCTATTCACTTGAACTCAAGTCTGGACGGACTGTAGACTGTCGAGCGGTAACAAATGGCATGCTTACAGAGTCCTTAGGGTTACGTGGGAACTCTTAGGATTTTGGCCAGTTTTATGCAATGGAGAGTGATCTTGGTGTCACTCTCTATGGGTTGATCATATGCATGAGAATGCAGTGACTTGAGTTACTTTAAAACTCTTGTCTTGGCATAGAATATTGAATAAATGAACATGTATGCCGATAGTATAGAGAGAGAATGCAATTATAAAGTAAATATGTATGCATGAGCATTTATACAAGTATTATAACAGCAGGAATTAGACAATAATAAAGGAAAGTAAAGCAGTCACCCTTTCCTCCATAGTTTTGAAATTAACATGCGTATCTTAAATCTAGCAAAGGTTCGATTATGCATGATTTCTACATGAGCACAAGGTTGAGGGTTTACTAATTCTAGCTAAAAAGCTCAGTTCTTGGATCTTCAAACCTAGGTCCACTCCCCGAGGTGGTGCCATTATAAGTTGGTGATTCAAGCAAGGAAATCATCAAGAGGCTATAGGCTAAGAAACTGACACAGTATCTGCCCACAACCAATATACTTTTCCCCTTCTAACTAGAAGGGACATAACCAATGCCAATGCACGTGCAGTGTGTGTGTGTGAAATTTTGAAAAATGGAGGAAAGGGCCCAACAACTCCAATCCATCTTGTCTATTCCATCCTATTCATTCATGACATACATGGCAGTTAATATGACACAAAAATAAAATGCGAACAAGGGTCCACTTACAAAAATAAAGATGCAAAAAGTCAGTACATGGATGACAAACTTAATACAAGATAAATGGTTGAATATAATTTGAATGTAAATGATGGTATGTTTTGTAAAAACAGCTTTGAAAAGTTGGAGTTTGAAAATTTAAAGTGGATAGAATTGGACAAGTTAATCGAAAACTTTAGATGAGTGAAAGGTGAAAGGACACAATAAGGGCCTAACCCTTTAAGCGTCCCTAGTGGAGTCGCCATCTATCGCGCTCCGATTTTTTGCCCTCAAGAAAACAAGTGAGAAAAACACGGTACTCTCTTGTCAGAACTCATCCTTCAAAAAGGACAAGTGCGACTAGGTTTGAATTGGAAATTGATTTGATTAAGGGGCTTTGGAAAATATTTGGAATCGCCACCTAACTTTGTTAAGGTGAGTTAGGTCACCTAAAACTAACTACAATCTGAAGATTAAACTTATGGTTTTTGAAAAACCTTTGAAAACTTCCTCATAAGAGGGTTTTTATAGAAAACAGGTTGTTTGGCAATCTTTAAAAAGATTTAACCCATTTTTTAAAGTAACTCCATTTTTGGTCTTTCCAAAACAGTGATTCTAGGTTCGAAGGTTGGTTACGTATAGGAAAGATGCACAAGACTATCACCCTATCCTGCCTTTGTGTCACAGTCCGACATTTTTTGAGCTTGGCAGTCACAAATGTGGCCCGTGCGGCACTTGCCAAGTCCATCTGACATGCCAGCCTAACTCGGATCATCTCATTTGGAAGTTAGAATTGAGCGTTAATGGCCAACCGTCAAGCAACCTTCTTTTGAGAATGGGTGGAAGTAATAAACATATTTCATTGATAAAAGCATTATTACATAGTTCACATATGTACAAGACATGCCTTAAGCCATCTAAGAAGTTGTGGGGTGGAGGGTGGTAGGAGCATACCCCCTCCCTTATATATGCTTTTTAAGCCATTTCAAAACTGATACAACAAAACATGACACCCCCACGAGGAGTCATAATGGCCTCTTATAAATTCTACAAAACTCAATAAATAGAACCCTTCAAAACCATGAAACTACATCCTAAGAGGGTCCTATA
Source organism: Euryodendron excelsum (assembly GCA_033060915.1). Taxonomy (NCBI): domain Eukaryota; kingdom Viridiplantae; phylum Streptophyta; class Magnoliopsida; order Ericales; family Pentaphylacaceae; genus Euryodendron; species Euryodendron excelsum. Next base: position 38,768,438 of record CM065386.1, read on the forward strand.
GAAAAAAACCTAGCTACATTTGGACTTGGGACCTCAAAGTTATGCCACACCAAAGATCAGGCCAAAGTGAGGTTAAATGGGGCCTCACGGCTGACCTTGGTGAGGCTATCTTGCTAGCATCTGACTTGCACTTTGGCACACACAAAGTGAGGTTATCCAGGGCCTCGCTGGCACACCAAAATGAGGTTAGATGCTCTTAGTTCGGCGCTAGTGAGGTTAGGCTGCCCCTCACTCGCGCTGTTGCTTGAAACTTCCGGCCGCCTTGGTCGCTGTCACGTTGCTTCCTCAGCTGCCTTCTGTCGTGCCCAAATTTTTCGCACTCGAGGAATACTCACACAAGCGGGAAAAACACTGTACTCTCTCGTTAGAACTCACCCTCCTAGAAGAATGAGTGCAACTAAGTTTGAATTGAAAATTTGATTTGAATAAAGGGCTTTTGAAAAAGATTCGGAGTCGCCACCTAACTTGATTAAGGTGAGTTAGGTCACCTAAAAACTAAGAATAATCCGAAGATTACACTTAGGGTTTTTGGAAAACGATTTTGGAAATATCTCCTCAAGAAAGGGTTTTTAAGAAAAACAGGTTGTTGGGCAACCTTTGGAAAACATTTAGCCCTTTTTGAAAAATAACTCCTTTTTGGTCTTTGAAATCAGTAATTCTAGGTTCGGAGGTTGGTTACGTGTAGGGAAGATGCACTAAGCCATCACCCTACCCCGCCCTTTCGGTACCTACATGTCAATCTACCCTAGATTCACCTATGAGAGTCTTCAACTGACTAATGTTCAATCCTATTCACTTTGGAAAAGAATGTTTAGAAAAACATGATGCATGATATGCAAGTGCAGGGAAAAAGAATTGAAAAATATATTTGGAAAGAGATTGATTTGAAATTGATTTGATTTGAAAATAGATTTGAAGAGATGGAATCGAAATTGGAAAGTAGATTGGAGATTTGAAAAGATTGTAAAATTGGAGTTTTGAAGAATATAGAAATTTGAAAAAAGTTGTGACCGCACCTATGAAGGTGGAATTGAAAGTTTGAAGAGTGTTGTGACCGCACCTATGAAGGTTGCCTACGTATCCCTTTGGGGGAATCAGGTCAGTAGTAGTTTGGACCGGAGTCCGATTGAAAATAGAAGAGTTGATTTGAAGGAGATTGAATTGGAAGATTGAGAGATTGAACTTTGAATAGAGGATAGAAAATTGGAATTTGGAATTTTGGAATTGAAAGGATTGAATTTTGATTTGAAAAAGTAGAACTTGGAAGAAAACTTTAGACTTGTTTTGGAAAGATGGAGGTTTAGGAAACCTAGACTTAGGAAAGAGAAGAGACTTAGGAAAGATTTGACTCGGCTTGGAAGATTTAAGAGATTAGGAAGGATTGGATTTAGGAAATGTTCAAATTAGGAAAGTTCCAAATTAGGAAAGCTTTGAATTAGGAAAGTTTCATTTTTGGAAAGTTTCAAATTAAGAAAGTTTTGAATTAGGAAAGTTTTGGAAAAAGGGAAGGTTTTCAGATTGGGAAAGTTCCCAAATTAGGAAAGTTTTGAAATTAGGAAAGTTTTGAAAATCGGAAAGTTTTGTTTCAAGAAAGGTTTTGAAATAGGAAAGTGTTGAATTTAGAAATGTTTTGAATTAGGAAAGTTCCAACTTAAGAAAGTCTTGAATTAAGAAAGTTTCGAGTTTAGGAAAGTTTTAGATTTGAAAAGATTTTGAAGTTTTGGAAAGTTTAGAATTTGGAAAGATTTAGGTTTAGAAAGATTTAACTTAAAAAGTTTCAAATTTAGAAAGTTTTGAATTTGGAAAGATTTGAAATTTAGAAAGTTTAAGATTTAGAAAATTTTAGAGTTTGAGGTTTAGAAAATCTTGAGATTAGGAAAGGTTTGAGTTTAGGAAAAGGTTTGAAAACTTAGATTTGAAAAGTGGGTAGAATTAGGAAAGGGTTGAATTAGGAAAGATTTAGATTTTGAGTTTTAAAATTTAGGAAAAATTGTTATGTTCAAGTTTTGGAAACTTAAGATTTAGGAAAGTGGAAGTTTAGGAAGGATTTGAATTAGGAAAGAATTGGATTAGGAAGGAATTGGATTTGGTTTCTAAAAGAGAAAGTTTGATTTCGTTTTCCAAAAACGGAGGACTGGATTTGGTTTCCTAAGCGGAGAGATTTGATTTGGTTTTCTAAAGGGAAGATAGGATTTGGCACGGATTTGGAAAGGGAGATTCTAGAAACTCTAGTTTTGAAAGTGTGGAATTTTAACGTAAAAAAGAGGTTTTGGAAACATGTATAGTTTGGATGTGAAAACAAGAGGTTTTGGAAACCTAGGTTTAAGGCAAAGTTTGAAAACCATGTTTTTGGAAAGAAAATTAGGGTTTCCTAATTGTGGGTCCTAGGGCTTGACTTAGGCTCTAAGGAAAGAGGATTTTTGGAAAGTGCGTTTTTGGAAACGAAGGTTTTCTAGAAGGGAATCCTAGGGAGGAGTTTTTTGGAAAGTGAATTTGAAGATAGAGTTTTTGGAAAAAGATTTTAAAGAGAAGGAGTTTTGGAAAGTGTGTTTTTAGAAACGAAGATTTTAGAAGGAAAATCCTAGAGGAGAGTTTCTAGAAAGAAGATTTTGAAAAGAGAGTTTTTTAGAAAGATTTTTGGAAGGAGATTGATGGAAAGAGTTTTTAGGAAAGTGAATTTAGAGTGTTTTTAGAATGTGAATTTAGAGGAGAAAGGGTTTTTGGAAAGGAGTTGAAAAATGAGGTTTTGAAAAATAGATTTTTGGAAAGAGTTTTTGAAAATAACTTTGGAGAGGAGAGTTTTAGGAAGGTATGCTAAAAAAAGAGATCTTTAGGAAGAAATTTTTGAAGAGAGAGTTTTTTGGCAAGTATGAAAACGTCTCACTTTCCTAAAGCGATTCTAGCCATAAGAGGGCTAGAACCACCTTAAGAGAGTGGTTTTAAAAACAATAAGCTTTGAAATATGGACCATAAAAGTCACTTTTAATATAACATTTTCCTAAAGCAATCCTAGCCATGGAAAAGCTAGAATCACCCTAGGATTGTGGTTTTGAAACAAGTTTTTTTCAAAAGAGATTTTGATGCAATTTTGAAAACGATTTTGAAAATAACTTTTCGAAGATGCAAGATCATAATATGCACAATGCAATTTTGGGGTAGTGTACATACAAGGTTAAGGCTTCACCACATAATCAAGGGGGCCGGACCCACGTGGTCTTTGGTTGGACTAGAAGAAAGCCCCCGACACGGTGACTCTCCAATAGCCCAATCCTACACATGGACCGGGAATCCCCTTGTTTCAAGCATGCAAAGAAAGGGGGGGAAAGAGATGGGGGATTAAAATAGAGAAAACCCAAGTGGGTTAGGAAAGAGAAGAGAGGGGGGAAGTACGGGAAATTAAATAGGGAGCCTACCGTATGTCTTGTTTATTTTGCGTGCCGTGCTGTCTTCGATCTTCGGTCTTTATCTTGATCTTCGTCTTCAATCTTCAAGGGTTGTCTTCAAGCTTTAGATGGCAGCTTTTCAAGTCTCCAAAGGATGGTTGAAGGCTAGTGTATGAGTGTGTGGGGGTGTGTATGAGTGTATAGGAGGCTAAGGTTTAGTGTATGGTGGCTAGGGTTTGGAAAACCTAAGGAGGCTAGGGTTCTTGGAGTGTTCGAGCTCTGTATATTAAATTATATGATTTTTAGGTTGAATTTGAGAATCCTTAAAATGCTGGAGGAGGCTCTGTATTTATAGAGGTTGGACAAGACTGGCACTTGTTGTAGTGGCACCAGGCCAAATTTTACACTTGCGTCACTAGAAGTGGCGCCAGGCCAATTTTTGGCTTGGCGCCACTAGTAGTGGTGCCAGGCATTTAGGAAATATTTATGGTCGGCAAGCAACGTATCTTTGACTAGATTTGGGCGCCTGTACTAGTGACTACCATGCAATTTTGAGCCTGGCTTCACTAGGAGTGACTCCGGAAAGTCCGGGAATGATTTGAAGGAGCCGGGAATGACCCGGATGGTCGAAAAGGAGTAGGAACACTTAAAATAGTGTCCTGGAGGTATTTAACTTGAAAAGTGGGGATAATATGTGTTGGAAAGGTTGACCGGGCCTTTAGGGGCAAAACGGTCAATTGGACCGGAAAATTGCTGGGATAGACTCGGACTGTCCCGGAAGAGGACTTGGGATCTGGAAACATTATTCAGTATGTTCCCAAAGGTTGCCGGTTTGATTCCCAGAGCCGGCGTGGTCGGAAAAGAAGACCGGCCTACTAGGGGTAAAATGGTCATTTCGCAACAGGTTGGCCAGAACTGACTCAGAATGATCCGGAAAGGTAAAAGGAGGTTAAGAACACTATAAAAAGTAGTCTTAGGAGGTTACCGGTTTGATACCTAGAGCCGGTGTGGTTCCCGAGGCATTCGGATGCCTAGGGGCAAAATGGTCATCTTGACCGAAAAGTCTTAGAAAAGGTCCAAAGGGCAGTCTGGTCATTTTTCACCGAAGCGGGCCTACAGACACTAGTGTTGGCCTGGGTTTTGAGTGTTTCCGCCACTCTGATGGTGGTTGTGATGACACAGGGGTTTGTTGGCAATTCCCTATATCGACCTATTTGTGAGTATTTCCGCTACTCTAACGGTTTTGTGATTAGTTTCGCTACTCGGACTGTCTCGAGAGTGGGATTGGAAAGGGGTCTTACCATCTCTGAAAAGACGGCCTGGGTTGGAACCGTCTCGAGGAATAAACTGTCTCGAGAGAGGAATTGGAAAGGGGTCTTACCGTCTTCAAAAAGACGTGCCTAAACTGGAACCGTCTCGAGGAATAAACTGTCTTGAGAGAGGGATTGGAAAGGGGTCTTACTGTCTTCAAAAAGATGTGCCTGGATTGGAACCGTCTCGAGGAATAAACTGTCCCGAGAGAGGGATTGGAAAGGGGTCTTACCGTCTCCGAGGAGACGTGCCTGGATTGGAACCGTCTTGAGGAATAAACTGTCCCGAGAGAGGGATTGGAAAAGGGTCTTACTGTCTCCGAGGAGAAGTGCTTGGATTGGAAACATCTCGAGGAATAAACTGTCTCGAGAGAGGGGTTGGATTCGGAAAGGAAAGGACAATGCTCCTAAGGGCATTTTGGTCATTTTGCCTCTATTTGGGCTTGGCGGGCCCGCGAAGCAATAGACAGACGGGATTTGGACTTAAAAAGCTTGTTTCGGTTGGAATATGCCCACAATGACTTAAACACAAGTCTGGACGGAGTGTAGACTGCCGAGCGGTCAAAAATGGGGTGCTTACACCTTCTTGATTGCTTCTTTGGGCCATTCTTGGCACACACCTTGGAGTTGTCTTGGCCATTGTTTAGGCATTGTTTGGGCAATGCTTGGAAAAGGTTTGGACAATCCTTGGGCACAAGTTTGGCACCCTTTCCAATAGTCATGGGGTGCAAACGAGCAGACCATGATACTTTGCTATATCTACATATCAATTCACCCTAGGATATTTGATTATTCAATATTCAATATTATCCACTTTGAAAAGGGTTTTAAAAAAATGTTTGATATAATGCATAACATACAAGTGCAAGAAAAGAAATTTAATTTTAAAAATAGATTTGAAGAGGGAATTTGAAGTTTGAAAGAGGTTATGGAATTGAAAACTTGAAAAAGGTTGTGAAATTGAAATTTTGAAAAAAGGTTGTGAAATTGAAATTTTGAAAAATTGTTGTAATCGCACCCATGAGGGTTGCCTATGTATCTATTTATTGGGAATCGGGTCAGTCGTAGTTCGAACTCGGAGTCCGACTGAAATTAGATACTTTGGGGTTTTTGAAAAGATTTGATTTGAACTTTGATTGGAAGATTTGAAATTGAACTTTAATTTGAAATTGACTTGAATTGAAGTTTGAAAATCATCTTGGTTTTGGACTTGAGTTTTTAGAAAAGAGTTAAACCTTCCTAACATTAGGATTGGGGTTGAACTAAGATTTAGACATCTTAGGATCTAGGTAACCTAGGATTGAAGCTTGTACTTAAAATAAGAAGGTTTGATTTTAAAAGTTCCAATTTAGGAAATATAGGATTTAGGAAAGATTGGAAATAGTTTGATTTGATTTAGAAACACTTGACTTGGAATAGTTGGAACAGATTTGACTTGAATATTTGATTTGAAAGAATTTAGAAAGTTAGAATTTAGGAAAAATTGGATTTAGGAAATCTTTGAATTACCAAGGTTTCAAAATAGGAAAGTTCCATTTTAAGAAAGTGCCAAATTAGGAAAATTACATTTTAGGAAAGTTTCATTTTAGAAAAGAATTGAATTAAAAAAATTTCCTTTTTAAGAAAGAGTTATTTTTTAAAAGATTTGAATTTGAAAAGTTTTGAAATTTAGAAAGATTTGAATTTGGAAAGTATTGAATTTAGAAAGATTTGAACTTCGAAAGATTTGAAATTTAGAAAGATTTTGAAAGTTTGAAATTGAGAAAGCATTGAAATTTTGGATTTAAGAAAGATTGAAATTAGGAAAGATTAGAATTAGGAAAGATTTGATAGTTTAAAATTTGAAAAGGTTTGAAATTAGGAAAGATTTGATCTCTATTTCCTAAAATTAAAGATTAGATTTTATTTTTAAAAATAGATGATTTGATTTTGTTTTAAAAATTAGAGGATTTGATTTGGTTTCCTAAATTGAAAGATTTGATTTGACCTAGAGTTGGAAAGGTTGAGTTTTGAAAATCTTGGATTTGGAAAATCTATGATTTGGCAGGAAAAGAGGGTTTAGAAATCTATGATTTGATGTAGAAAATAATTTTGAAAACCTATGATTTGAGGCAAAATAGAAAGTCAAAATTTTATGAATGGAATTAGAGTTTCCCACTCATGGATTCTAAGGCTTGACTTGAACTTCACAACAAAGCGTTTTTGAAAAGTAGATTTTTGGAAACAGTTTTTAGGAAGTATATTTACAAAATTATTTGGAAGGAGATTTGAATATGAACTTCTGCAAGTCTCTTGAATATCTCACTTCCTAAAACAAATCTTGAAAATATTAGAACCATTTTAGGGTCGTGATTTTTAAAATAAACTAGCGTTTGAATAATGGACCATAGTGACCACAATGAATGCAACACTTTTCTAAAACAATCCTAACCATGGAATGACTAGAATTATCTTAAAATTGTGATTTTGATAAAACTAATTTAGGATTTACACTCAAAATTTAGACCTTGATAATCACATTGAATATAACACTTTCTTAAAACAACCCTAACCATGGAATGGCTAGAATCACCCTAGAAGTGTGATTTTGAAAAGAAGTTTAAAAGAAAGAGATTTTGAATGCAAGTTTTGAAAGAGAACTTTGATGCGAGTTTGAAAACAACTTTGAATGCTATTTTGAATGCAAGACATGAACATGATAACTACAATGCAATAGGGTTGTGAATATACAAGGCTAGGCTTCACCACATAATCTAGGGGGCCAAACCCACACCGTCAAAGGTTGAATTAGAAGAAAGCCTCCAGCACAATGACCTTCAACAATCCTTCCTAGGTATGAATCAGGGAGTCCCTTGTTTCAAGCATACAAGAAGAGACGGTAGAAGTTGGGATTAAAATAAGAAAAAACCCAAATGGGTTAAGAGAGAGTGGATTACATAAAAGTAAATAGAAAACTAACCTCGTATTCTTCTTGCTTTGATTGTTGGGTTCGCTTTACTTGACTTGAACTTTGAAAGCCTTGAAGATGCAACACTTCATCTTCAATAGATGTTTTGAGGCTTGTGTTTGAGTGTGTAAGGTGTGTGGAGGCTAGGGTTTGGGTGTATGGAGGCTAGGGCTTAAAAAGGCTTGACAGAATTAGGGTTTGGAAAGACTTTGTACTCTATTTTCAAAGAGACAAAATTTCTGGACTAAGTTTGTGGACCTTTTTTTACGCAGAGAGAAGGTTTGTATTTATAGGCAAATCGAACAGGAACTAGCACCTGTTGCAGTGGCGCCAATGCAATTTTATGCTTGGCTCCACTAGGAGTGGCACCAAGCTATTTTCTAGCTTGGTGCCACTTCTAGTAGTGCTAGCCTATTTGGAAAACTTTTAAGGTGGCAAGAAACAGATCTTTGATCCATGTGATGCAATGCAAAAGATTTGGGCACCAGTTGTAGTGGCTATAATGCAATTTTTGGCTTAGCTCCACTAAAAGTGATTCTGGAAAGTCTGAAAATGATCCAAAAAGTTAGGGATAGACAGGAACCCTTGAAAGAGTGTCCCGAAGGTAACAGGCTTGAAAAACAATGCCAAAATATTTGAAAAGGCCAACCGACTCATCAGGGGTAAAATAGTCATTTGAACTAGAAAAACACCGGAATGGAGTTGGAGTGACCCATGAGAAGGCTTAAAGGTTGGAAACACTATCCAGAGTGTTCCGAGGGGTTCCCTATTTGATACCCAGAGCAAGTGTTGTAGTACCCTAAACCCATTAATTTCCCTATTTATGTGTTTCTTTAAATTTTATATCATTCTAATGTGTATTTAGGTCAAGTTGACCAATTAAAAGTCATGTTGCAACTTAAGCGTATAGGGCGAGACACTTGGGATTATTTCCCATATGTATCATCTTATATACACAAACACACACACTTATATACACACACATCCAACGGGTAAAGAGAGAGAGAGGGAGGAGAAGAATAGGAAGAAGAAGGAGAAGGGGTGCTTGGAGAGCTTCAACCTAAACAAAGAGAGGCCATTTGAAGACTTGGACAAGCTTGAGGAAGGTAAGGTTCCATTCTCTCTCTAAAATTGTATATGTATGTGTATCTATCTTGATGCATTGTGTTGGGTTTTTGCATATATATATCTAGGGGTGTTGTTGTTGAGTTTAGGGGACCCTTTGCATCTCAATTACTTGATTTAGAGAGCTTGAAGCTCATTTGTTGAATATTGGAAGTGGTGGGTTAAAAATCACAAAATATGTGAAATGTTAGGGTTTTGAATTCTTTCTTTAGATCCCTTTGTTTTGATTGTTCTTTCTCCCTCCATTTTGAGTTATTATCATCCTTGCGGGCTAATCTTTGAGCCCTAAGAGAATTGGCAAGGTTTTGTTGTGTTTGGAGGAGTTTTGGGTGAGTTTTGAAGTTTTGGGTTGAACTTCAGTTGCTGCCCAAAACCCAAAACTGGGCATTCGAACACCCGATATGGCATTTGAATGGTATGGGAAAGAAGGTCGGGCATTCAAACAGTCAGAAAAGGTGTTTTCCATTTTTTTTTCCTGCAGTTCGAATGGCCATTTGGGCGTTCGAATTCCTAGTTCATTTTGCCTGGCATTTGAACTCCTCGGTTGGGTGTTTGAACAGCCTGCCAATTTTGGCACTATTTAGTAAAATAGACATAACTTTCTTTAGAAAACTTAGATTGATACACCGTTTAAAGCGTTAGAGGGTAGACTCATAGACCTTTGTACCCATATAAAGTTTGTTCTTTAATTCTTTATAGATTAAGAGATATGGATGTTTAAATTTGAACCAAAACTATGCCGAAAACCTCATTTTTTCAAAGTGTTACCCCGTTCTTCATGATGTCGTGCCCAGATTTTTCGCACTCGAGGAATACTCACACAAGCGGGAAAAATGCTGTACTCTCTTGTTAGAACTCACCCTCCTAGAAGAATGAGTGCGACTAGGTTTGAATTGAAAATTGATTTGAATAAAGGGCTTTTGAAAAATATTTGGAGTCGCCACCTAACTTGATTAAGGTGAGTTAGGTCACCTAAAAAACTAAGAATAATCCGAAGACTACACTTAGGGTTTTTGGAAAAGGTTTTTGAAAATATCTCCTCAAGAGAGGGTTTTTAAGAAAAACAGGTTGTTTGGCAACCTTTCGAAAACATTTAGCCCTTTTTAGAAAAATAACTCCTTTTGGTCTTTGAAAACAGTGATCTAGGTTCGAAGGTTGTTACGTGTAGGGAAGACGCACTAAGTCATCACCCTACCCCGCCCTTTCGATACTTACATGTCAATCTACCCTAGATTCACCTATGAGAGTCTTTAGCTAACTATGTTCAATCCTGTCCACTTTGAAAAATAATGTTTGAAAAGAAACTAACATGATGCATGATATGTAAATGCAATAGAAGAGAGTTGATTTAGAAAATAGATTTGAAAAGAAGAATTTGATTTGATTTTAGAAGAGATTTGAAAAGATAGAATTGAAATTAGAAAGTTTTAGAAGTTGGAAATAGAGATTTGAAAATATATTTTTGAAATTGGAAACTTGAAGTAGATATGGAATTGGAGATTGAAGAAGATTGTAGAATTGGAGATTTGAAAAAATTTTGTGAAAATAGAAACTTGAAAAAAGTTATGAAATTTGAAATTTGAAAAATGTGGAGACCGCACCCATGAGGGTTGCCTATGTATCCTTTTGGAGGAATCAGGTCAATCGTAATTCGGACAAGAGTCCGATAGAAAATAGAAGGTATGATTGGAAGAAAGAGATTGAGTTGGAAATTGGATTGGAAAATTGAGAGATTGAACTTTGATTGAAAGATTTGAAAAGACTTGACTTTGAAAGACTTGGTTTTAGGAATCCTAGAAAGACTTGAGACTTAGAAAAGAAGGATTGGATTTGATTTGGGAAGATTTTAGAGAAGAATTGACTTCAATACTTGGACTTGAAAGATTGGAGAAAAATTGGAATTAGAAAATGTTCGAATTAGGAAAGTTTTTGAAATAAGAAAGTTTTGAATTAGGAAAGTTTTGGAATTAGGAAAGTTTTGAATTTAGAAAGTTTTCAAAATAGGAAAGTGTCGAATTAGAAAAGTTTTCAAATTAGGAAAGTTTTCATTTTAGGAAAGTTAGGAGAATTTCAACTTAGGAAAGTTTTGAATTTGGAATGTTTCAACTTAGGAAAGTTTTGAATTTGGAATGTTTTGAAATAAGGAAGTTTTGAAAATTGGAAAGTTTAGAAAACAAAGAAGTTAAGAAAGTTTTGAGTTTAGGAAGTTTTGAAATTTGGAAAGATTTGAAATTTAGGAAAGCTTAGAGTTTAGAAAGTTCGGAAGTTTAGAAAGATTTAACTTAAGAAAATTTTAAATTTGGAAAACTTTGAATTTGGAAAGATTTAAAATTTGGAAAGTTTAAGATTTAAAAAATCTTGAGATTAGGAAAGGTTTGAGTTTAGGAAAGATTTGAAAACTTAGATTTAGAAAGTTAAGATTTGGAAAGGGATAGAATTAGGAAATGGTTGAATTAGGAAAGATTTGGATTAGGAAGGGATTGAATTTTGTTTCTAAAAGAGAAGATTTGATTTTGTTTCCAAAAACAGAGGATTGGATCTAGTTTCCTAAACGGGTGATTGGATTTGGTTTCCTAAAGGGAAGGTAGGATTTGACAAGGATTTGGAAAGGGAAGTTTCTAGAAACCCTAGATTTGGAAGGCTATAGTTTTGACGTAAAAAGAGGTTTTGGAAATGTGTATGGTTTGGATGTGAAAACAAGAGGTTTTGGAAACCTAGGTTTTGAGGCAAGTTTGAAAACCATGTTTTTGGAAAGAAAATTAGGGTTTCCTAATTGTTAGCTCTAAGGCTTGACTTGGGCTCTAAGGAAAGCGATTTTTGGAAAGTGTGTTTTTTGGAAACAAGTTTTTGGAAGGAAATCCTAGAGAGGAGCTTCTAGAGGGAAGATTTTGGAAAGAGAGTTTTTTGGAAAGATTTTTGGTAAGAGATTGCTGGAGAGAGTTTTTAGGAAAGTGAATTTCGGGAGTGTTTTTAGAAAGTGAATTTTGACGAAAAAGAGTTTTTTGGAAAAAGATCCTAGTGAGGAGTTTTTTTAGAAAGAGATTTTTAAGAAAGAGATTTAGGAAGAGGTTTTTCTAAGAAGGAAACATAGGGAACGTTTTTGGAAAGTGGACCTTGAAGAGAGCCTTTTGGAAAGGAGTTTAAAAAGAGAAGTTTTGGAAAATAGATTTTTGGAGGGAGTTTTTGAAAACAACTTTGGAAAGGAGAGTTTTCAGAAAGCACGTTGAAAGAGGAGGTTTTAGGAAAAGAGATTTTTGAAAATAGAGTTTTTTGAAAAGTATAAAAACATCTCACCTTCCTAAAGCGATTCTAACTATAAGAAGGCTAGAACCACTTTAAGAAAGTGGTTTTGAAAACAACAAGCGTTGAAAATATGGACCATATTGGTCACTTTGAATGTAACACTTTCCTAAAGTAACCCTAGCCATGGAAAGGCTAAAATCACCTTAGGATTGTGGTTTTGAAAACAAGTATTTGAAAAAGAGATTTTGATGCAATTTTGAAAATAAATTTAATGCAAGTTTTGAAAACGAGTTTGAAAACGATTTTTTTGGAAGATGCAAGATCATGATATGCACAATGCAAGTTTGGGGTCGTGAACATACAAGGTTAAGGCTTCACCACATAATCAAGGGGGCCAAACCCACATGGTCTCCGGTTAGCCTAAAGGAAAGCCCCGACACGATGACCCTCCGATAGTCTAATCCTACACATGGACCGGGAGTCCCCTTGTTTCAAGCATGCAAAGAAAGGGGGGGAAAGAGATGGGGGATTAAAATAGAGAAAACCCAAGTAGGTTAGGAGAGAGAAGAGAGAGGGGGAAGTGCAGAAATTTAAAGACAAAGCCTACCATATGTCTTGTTTATTTTGCGCGTCTTGCTTGTCTTTGGTCTTCGACTTGATCTTCGTCTTCAATCCTCAAGAGTTGTCTTCAATCTTCAAACTTCAGATTGCAGCTCTTTAAGTCTTCAAGGGGAGTTGCAGGCTAGTATATAAGTGTATAGAGGTGTGTATGAGTGTATAGAAGGCTAGGGTTTAGTGTATGGTGGCTAGGGTTTGGAAAACCTAAGGAAGCTAGGGTTTAGGGGGGTGCTCGAGCTTTGTATATCGAAATATAAGATTTTTAGATTGAGTTTACGGACCTCTTTCACGCTGGAAGAGGCTCTGTATTTATAGAGGGAGGAATGCACTAGCGCCTGTTGTAGTGGTGCCAGGCCATTTTTTGGCTTGGCGCCACTACTAGTGGCGCCAGCGATTTAGGAAATGTTTAAGGTCGGCAAGCAACGTATCTTTGACTAGATTGGCGCCTCTACTAGTGACTACCATACAATTTTTAGCCTGGCTTCACTAGGAGTGACTCCAAAAAGTCCAGGAATGATTTGAAAAGGCCGGGAATGACCCGGAAGGCCGGAAAAGAGCAAGAACACTTAGAATAATGTCCCGGAGGTATTTGGCTTCGAAAATGAGGATAGGATGTGTCGGAAGGATTGACCGAGCCTTTAGGGGCGAAACGGTCAATCGGGCCGGAAAGCTACCGGAACGGACTCGGACTATCCCAGAAGAAGACTCGAGATTTGGAAACATTATTCAGAATGTTCCCAAAGGTTTCCGATTTGATTCCCAGAGCCGATGCGGTCGGAAAAGGTGACCGGCCCTCTAGGGGCAAAACGGTCATTTTGTACCGGGTTTGTCGAAACTAACTCGGAATGATCCGAAAGGATAAAGAAAGGTTGGGAATACTACAAGGAGTATTCTCGAAAAGTTACCGGTTTGATACTTAGAGCTGGCGTGGCTAGAAAAAGGCGACCGGCCCACGAGGGGCAAAAAGGTCATTTTGCATCGGGCTTGCCGGAATTGACTCGGAATGATCCGGAAAGGTAAAGGAAGGTTGAGAATACTATAAGAAACAATCTTAGAAGGTTACCAGTTTGATACCCAAAGCCGGTGTGGTTCCTAGGGTGTTCGGTTGCCTAGGGGTAAAATGGTCATCTTGATCGAAAAGTCTCGAAAAAGGCCCAAGGGGCAGTTTGGTCATTTTTCACTGAAGTGGGCTAGCAGGCACTAGTGTTGACCTGGGTTTTGAGTGTTTCCGCCACTCTGACGGCGATCGCGTGATACAGGGGTTTGTTGGCAATTCCCGATATCGACCTGTTTACGAGTATTTTCGCTACTCTGACGATTCGCGATCATTCCCGTGATTGCCTGATCTTGGGAAGCTGCTAAAGGGACTTAGCGCTTGAGAAGTCAACTTTCTCGGAAGGCATGCCTAAACGGACATTTCTGCATTGGCGGGTTAGCAGGCACCAAAGGTGGACCGTTCTACCATCTATGGGACTTGGGGTCTCATCCCGGTCGACAGGTTTAAGGGACTTACCATTTCGAAAAGATTTTCTTTGAAAAACGTGCCAGACCATCTCTAAGAATAAGCTGTCTCGAGAAAGGGATTGGAGTTGGAAAGGGGTCTTATCATCTTTGGAAAGACGTGCTTGATTTGGGACCGTTTCGAGGAATAAACTGTCTCGAGAGAGGGATTGGAGTTGGAAAGGGGTCTTATTGTCTTCGAAAAGACGTGCCTGATTTGGAACCATCTCGAGGAATAAACTGTCTCGAGAGAGGGGTTGGAATTGGAAAAGACAATGCCCCTAAGGGTATTTTGGTCATTTTGCCTCTATTTGGGCCTGGTGGGCCCACGAAACGATGGACATACGAGATTTGGATTTAGAGAGTTGGTTTCGATTGGAATACGTCCATATTGACTTGAGTACAAGTCTGGACAGAGCGTAGACTGCCGAGCGGTAAAAAATGGGGTGCTTACACATGAGACCTAACTTCTTCACCCGAAATGTGTTTTTAAACCATGACTTTTCAAATTAAAGGCCTGTAAGCTGATTTTCATATGGAAATAGCCTTGTGTGTGAATCCTTTGAGAGATGGTTGGGACGTGATGAAGCAGCCGACGTCCCAACTTTCATAATCAAACCTCAACTTTATATTCTCGTTTTACGTTGGGGCTTTGTCCTAGAGTTCAGCCTTGTTCTCCTGTTAAGAGAGTGAGGTGTTGATGAATCGAAATTGAGGGAGTTATGTGCTTAGTCTCAATTTATGCATTATTGCCTTGCCTTAGCATCATGTATTGATGTTCCATGTTTCTATGTGAATTATGTGTAGAAGCACCTTGCTTAACACCCGTTCAATTGGATAGAGGTGAGTAACGATATGCCATGAGTAAGACCTATTAGTCTCCAAATTCTTTCAAGTTCAATTCCGCTTCATGCATTTCTTTCCATTTATTTAATGCATTAATGATTACGTTCAGGTATGAATGTCATGCTTTGAATTATATACAAACCTTACCTATGATATAAATTACAACCTACGAACTAGAACGCTCACATAAAGTAGATGTAAGATTCCTAACGTACGACTCTAACTCAAGGTCTTTTCATGGAAAGACTTTAATCTAGCCCGATAGTCATAGGATGCGGGACGTGAAATAAACCATCAACATGTAAGGTCTTTTATGGCAAGATCCTAAACTAGCAACTATGGTCCTACAGTAGGGACACGAAATAATCTATCACCATGTTAGGAGACATCCCTTGGCTTAACAGTCTAAATGTAACCTTTATGGTTACTATAACTGAGCATAGCTCTTATGATTGACTTAAAAAGCCTATGTGTGACCTTTACGACTACCATAATTGAGCCTAGCTCTTACGATTGGACTAAAGCACTCTACGTGCTAATGACTGAGCATAGCTCTTAATGACTAAGCCTCGTCTCACGATTGAGCTATGCTCTTATGATTGGCTTAAAGCACTCTATATTGCTAATGACTAAGCATAGCTCTTAATGACTAAGCCTCATCTCACGATTGAGCCCTGCTCTCATGATTGGCTTAAATTACTTTATGTTGTTAATGACTAAGCATAGCTCTTAATGACTAAGTCTCATCTCACGATTGAGCCCTGCTTTCATGATTGGCTTAAAGCACTCTATATTACTAATGACTGAACGTAGCTCTTAATGAGTGAGCCTAACTCTCATGGTTGGCCTAAAAAGCCTATGCGTGACCTTCATGGTTACTATGTTTTTCTAAAGAGCCTATGCGTGACCTTTATAGTTACTATGTTGGCCTAAAGAGCCTTACGCGTGACACTTGTAGTTACTATGATGCCCAATACCAGAAAGACCTCTTACGTGGGGTGAAGTGAGGGATATGTTGGTCTGACGTAAAGACATGCCACACTTATGTTCTAGAATCAGAAATATGACTTGTTTGAATGCTTCACAACAAGTCATGCATGTTCCCACAAGTATTAATGTCACGGTGTATCGCTTCCTTTTAAGACACTATGATATGCCTTACAATGTCATGCCATGGTATTCTTATGACAACTATGTTATGCCTTACGAAGTCATGTTATGTGTTATGTCTCACTCCTATGATGCTATGTTTAAAATGTTATAGTATTCTAATGTAATACTTATGCTACCTATGTTTCCAAGGCTACGCTATATAAGTTACTAAGAATGGTAATATTTGATGTGTCCTATATTATATAGCGAGCCAAGATTTAAGCTTACAAGATATGATATGTTATGCTCATGACAAGTTATGTCACACTCTAATAGTTCATGCTACAACACACCTGCCTCTCTTCTTCAACATTATGTTTTAGAAATGATGAAATTTTTTAATACAAAAGCCTATGCTTTATGTGTCTTTAAGATTATACTTATACGTTTATAAGTTCATGCCACATAAGCATAAATGTACCTCTATTATCATGTACATTAAATATAAATGTAGTTTATGGTATTTTATGCTTATGCATTGTTGTTATTCTCTAAGCATTAGCTTACGTTTTCTAAAATTATTTTCAAGTGACCAAACTGGGAGGCCTTGAGGGAGGCCCATTACGTGGATATTTAGATTGTGGATCACGGGCCTTATGTTATGTACTGATAAAGGGGTTGGAACCTAATTTTTTGTAATATTATAATGTTATAACTGTGGTGGCCTTTGATAGGGCCTATCTTATGGAATGTTTATGTTTTGGAGATTAGGCACCGCTCTGCTATGTATGACACACATTTTACTTTAAGTTTATAAAGTTTTAATTCCATAATTATGTATCTTTTAAATGATAAATGTACATGTGTTCAACTGGGTTATGTAATATGGCCTTGGGTATTCAAGCTACTGGCCGGTCATGCATCCTAAATCCGTATAGGCCGGATTTGGGGCGTAAAAGGTGTGGTTTGAAAAAGCAACCAACCTACCAAGGCAAAACCGTCATTTTGCACATAGCTTACCTGAATAAACTCGGAATGATCCAGAAAGGTGTTGGAAGGTTGAGTATACTATTAGAAGTATCCTCGGAAGGCTATTGGTTTGTTACATAGAGTCGGTATGGTTCTCGGAGGCAATCAGATTCCTAAGGGCAAAATGATCATTTTGACTGGATGGTCTCAGAATTAATCCGATGTAATACTCGTGATTTTCTAATTGTCTACGTTACACCCTAATAAGATTAGAGCATCCGTCACTCAAAAATTAGGCTAGAATTTTTTTTTTAAAACTGTAGTTAAATAGTAAAACTCCAGCACAACACCGTACGTGCACGTACTAGTGCCAGGAAGCATCTAAGCCATATACCGACTCTTCCACCATCAATCAAGACTTCATACATTGGTAAGGGCCCCAGATATGGCATATTTAAATAGATTCAAACATCACATGCCAGATGATATTTTTCTATGCCATTACATTAATTCTCTGTTATTTATTTATTTATTTATTTATTAATACCACTTGGCTTAGTAACTGGATATATTAACCTTGTAATATAAAATAAATACATACACATTAAAGTGCACCTTTGGCTGCATGCGTGACCAACTTTTGCCTTAATATATACATACATAATTAGTGCTTATATTATATAATTAGTGATTTTAGTGCACTATTAACTCATAAACAAATAACTCAATTTGATTACACACACCCACTACGAGCTGGTCATATATATAGAGAGAGCAAGGGAGTTTTTTTTTTCATATAGCAACCGAGAGAGGAAAAGAGAGAAGGGGAACATTCCCATGAACCAACCAACACAAGTAATTGTGCAACCCACACATTACACATATATTATGCCACTTAGTGGTTGATATTAGAGAGAGATAGATAGAGAGAGAGAGAGAGAGTTCATTATACATATAACCCGAGAGAGATATACAAGGTGAGAAAACTCCCCAAACACACAACTAAAGCACAAGCATGCACCATAACCGACATACCATATATATATTATATGTAAGCCACCTTGTGGCTGGATTTAGAGAGAGAGAGAGTGAGAGAAATCTAGAGAGAGAAAGAGAGACCTTGTTGTAAGCACCCCATTTTTGACCACTCGGCAGTCTACACTCCGTCCAGACTTGTTTTCAAGTCATTGTGGGCATATTCCAATCGAATCCAATTCTCCAGGTCCAAATTCCGTCTTTCCATCGCTTCGCGGGCCTGTCAGGCCCAAATAGAGGCAAAATGACCAAAGTGCCCTTAGGGGCATTGTCCTTTACTTTCCAATTCCAATCCCTCTCTCGAGACAGTTTATTCCTCGAGACGGTTCGAGTAGCGAAACTACTCACAAAACTGTTAGAATAGCGGAAATACTCACAAAACCGTTAGAGTAGCGGAAATACTCACAAAACCATTAGAGTAGCAGAAATACTCACAAATAGGTCGATATAGGGAATTGGCAACAAACCCCTGTGTCATCACGATTGCCGTTAGAGTGGCGGAAACACTCACAATCCAGGCGCGTCTCCTCGGAGATGGTAAGACCCCTATCCAATCCCACTCTCGAGACAGTTTATTCCTCGAGACGGTTCCAATCCAGGCACGTCTCTTTAGAGATGGTAAGACCCCTTTCCAATCCCACTCTCGAGACAGTTTATTCCTCGAGACGGTTCCAATTCAGGCACGTCTCTTCAGAGATGGTAAGACCCCTTTCCAATCCCTCTCTCGAGACAGTTTATTCCTTGAGATGGTTCCAATCCAGACGCGTCTCCTCGGAGACGGTAAGACCCGTTTCCAATCCCTCTCTCGAGACAGTTTATTCCTTGAGACGGTTAGAGTAGTGAAAGTACTCACAAAACCGTTAGAGTAGCGGAAATATTCACAAAACCGTTAGAGTAGCAGAAATACTCACAAATAGGTCGATATAGGGAATTGGCAACAAATCCCTGTGTCACGACGACCACCGTTAGAGTGGCGGAAACACTCAAAACCCAGGTCGACACCAGTGTCTGTTAGCCCGCTTCGGTGAAAAATGACCAAACTACCCTTAAGACCTTTTTCGAGACTTTCCGATCAAGATGACCATTTTACCCTTACGCATCCGAATGCCCCGGGAACCACACCGGCTCTAGGTATTAAACCGGTAATGTCTCGAGAGTACTTCTTATAGTATTCTCAACCTTCCTTTACCTTTCCGGATCATTCCGAGTCAGTTCCGGCTAACCCGGTACAAAATGACCGTTTTGCCCCTAGAGGGCCGGTTTCCTTCCTCAGCCGCACCGGCTCTGGGTATCAAACCGGTAACCTCCTGAGACTGCTTTTTATAGTATTCTCAACCTTCCTTTATCTTTCTGGATCATTCCGAGTCAATTCCGGCCAACCCGGTATAAAATGACCGTTCTACCCCTGGTAGGCCGGTCTCGTTTTCCGACCACGACGGCTCTGAAAATCAAACCGGCAACCTCTGGGAACATTCTGAATAATGTTTCCAGATCCCAAGTCTTCTTCCGGGACAGTCCAAGTCTGTCCCGGCAGTTTTTCGGTCTGATTAACCGTTTTGCCCCTAAAGGCCCGGTCAACCTTTCCGACTCACCTTATCTTCATTTTTCAAGCCAAATACCTCCAGGACACTATTTTAAGTGTTCCTACTCCTTTCCGGCCTTCCGGGTCATTACTAGCTCCTTCAAATCATTCCCGAACTTTCCGGAGTCACTCCCAGTGAATCTAGGCTAAAAATTGCATGGTAGTCACTAGTACAGGCGCCCAAATCTAGTCAAAAATGCGTTGCTTGCCAACCTTAAACCTTTCCTAATTGGCTGGCACCACTACAAGCCAAAAAATGGCCTAGCGCCACTGCAACAGGCGCCAGGTTTGTCCAACTTCTATAAATACAGAGCCTCATTCAACGTGAAAAGGGTCTGAAAACTTAACCTAAAAATCCCATATTTCGATATACAGAGTTCGAGCACCTCCAAAACCCTAGTTTTCTTAGGTTTCCCAAACCCTAGCCACCCTACACCAAACCCTAGCCTCCTATACACTCATAAACACCTCCATACACTCATACACTAGCCTTCAACCATCCTTTGAAGACTTGAAGAGCTGTCATCCAAAGCTTGAAGACAACCCTTGAAGGTTGAAGAAGAAGATAAAGACCGAAGACCGAAGATTGAAGACAAGCAAGGCGCGCAAAATAAACAAGATACAAGGTAGGCTCCCTATTTAAGTTTCCGCACTTCCCCCCTCTCTCTTCTCTCTCCTAACCCACTTGGGTTTTCTCTATTTTAATCCCCCATCTCTTTCCCCCCCCTTTCTTTGCATGCTTGAAACAAGGGGATTCCCGGTCCATGTGTAGGATTGGACTATTGGAGAGTCACGGTGTCGGGGGCTTTCTTCTAGTCTAACCAAAGACCACATGGGTCCGGCCCCCTTGATTATGTGGTGAAGCCTTAGCCTTGTATGTTCACGACCCCAAATTGCATTGTGCATATCATAGTCTTGCATCTTCTGAAATTCATTTTCAAACTCGTTTTCAAAATCGTTTTCAAACTTATTTTCAAAATTGCATCAAAATCTCTTTTTCAAAAACTTGTTTTCAAAACCACAATTCTAGGGTGATTCTAGCCTTTCCATGGCTAGGGTTGCTTTAGGAAGGTGTTACATTAAAAGTGACCTTTTTGGTTTATATTTTCAAATCTTATTATTTTCCAAAACCACTTTCTTAAGGTGGTTCTAGCCCTCTTATGGCTAGAATCGCTTTAGGAAAGTGAGACGTTTTCATACTTTCCAAAAAACTCTCTCTTCAAAAATCTCTTCCTAAAAATCTCTTTTTCAACATACTTTCTTAAAACTCTCCTCTCCAAAGTTGTTTTCAAAAACTCCATTCCAAAATCTGTTTTTCAAAACTCTCTTTTTCAACTCCTTTTCAAAATCCTCTCCAAAATCCACTTTCTAAAAACGTTCCCCAAAAATCTTTTCAAAAACTCTCTTTAACAATCTTCAACCAAAAATCTTCCTAGAAGAACTCTCTCCAAAAATCTTTCCAAAAACTCTCTTTCCAAAATCTTTCTTCTAGAAATTCCTCTCTAGGATTTCTTTCCAAAACCTTCGTTTCCAAAAACACACTTTCCAAAAATTCCTTCTCTTTAAAATCTTTTTCCAAAAACTCTATCTTCAAATTCACTTTCCAAAAACTCCTCCCTAGGATTCCCTTCTAGAAAAACCTTCGTTTCCAAAAACGCACTTTCCAAAAACTCTTTCCTTAGAGCCCAAGTCAAGCCCTAGAACCCACAATTAGGAAACCCTAATTTTCTTTCCAAAAACATGATTTTCAAACTTACCTTAAAACCTAGGTTTCCAAAACCTCTTGTTTTCACATCCAAACTATACTCATTTCCAAAACCTCTTTTTACGTCAAAACTATAGCCTTCCAAATCTAGGGTTTCTACAACCTCCCTTTCCAAATCCTTGCCAAATCTCATCTTTCCTTTAGGAAACCAAATCCAATCTTTCCATTTAAGAAACTAGATCCAATCCTTCATTTTTTGAAACAAAATCAAACACTTCTTAAAAATAAAATCCAATCCCTTCCTAATCCAAACCTTTCTTAATTCAATTTCTTCCTAAATCATAAGTTTCCTAAACTTAAACTTTAAATCTTTCCTTAAATTTCAAAATCCACTCTTTCCTAATTCAACTCCTTCCTAATCTTTCACTTTCCTAAATCTCAAGTTTCCAAAACTTAAACATAAAAATCTTTCCTAAATTTTAAAACTCAACTTCCACATCTTTCCTAGTTCAACCCTTTCCTAATTCCATCCCTTTCCAAATCTTATCTTTCCAAATCTAAGTTTTCAAATCTTTCTAAAACTCAAACCTTTTCTAATCTCAAGATTTTCTAAAATTCTAAAACTTTCTAAATCTTAAACTTTCTAAATTTCAAATCTTTCCAAATTCAAAACTTTCTAAATTTGAAACTTTCTCAAGTTAAATCTTTCTAAACCTAAATCTCTCTAAAATTCTAAACTCTCCAAAACTTCAACATCTTTTCAAATCTAAGACTTTTTTAAACTCAAAACTTTCTTAATTCAAACATTTCCTAAAATGAAGACTTTCCTTTTTCAAACCTTTCTCCAAACAAAACTTTCTTATTTTCAAAACTTCCTTGTTTTCAAAACTTTCCAAATTCAAAACTTCTTTTTTTCAAACATTCCAAAATTCAAAACTTTCTTAATTTGAAACTTTCCAAATTCTAAACATTTTTCAAACTAAACTTTTCTTAATTCAAAACATTTCTAAATTCAATACTTTCCTATTTCAAAACTTTCCTAAAGTTGAAAACTTTCTTAAACCTAAAACTTTCCTAATTTTCCAAAAATAAAACTTTCCTAATTCGAAACTTTCTTAAATCAGACTTTCCTAATTCGAACATCTCCTAAAATCTAACATTTCCAAATCTTCCAAGCCAAGTCAAATCTTTCCTAAGTCTCTTCTCTGTCCTAAGTCTAGGTTTCTTAAACCTTCATCTTTCTAAAACAAGTCCAAATCTATCTTTTCTAATCAAAGTCCAATCCTTTCCAAAGTTTCAAATTCCAAATCTCCTCTTCTAATCTCAAATCAAATCCAATTTTCAATTCAATCTCTTTCTTCCAATCCAATCTCTCTCTTCAAATCAATTTCTTTTCAATCGGACTCAGGTCCGAATTACGACTGACCTGATTCCCCCAAAGGGATACGTAGGCAACCTTCATAGGTGCGGTCATAACACTTTTCAAACTTTCAATTCCACCCTCATGGGTGTGGTTTCCAAAATCTTTCCGAATCTCAAATTCCAATCTATTTTCAAAATTCCAATTTCAAATTTTTATTTTCAAATTTCTACTTTCAATTTTCAAACTTTCCAATTTCAAATTCCATCTTTTCAAATCTATTTTCAAATCAAATCAATTTCAAGTCAATCTCTTTTCAAATCTATTTTTCAATTCCTTTATCTTGCACTTGCATATCATGCATCATGTTAGTTTCTTTTCAAGCATTATTTTTCAAAGTGGATAGGATTGGCCAATAGTTAGTTAAAGACTCTCATAGGTGAATCTAGGGTAGATTGACATGTAGGTACCGAAAGGGTGGGGTAAGGTGATAGCTTAGTGCGTTTTCCTTACACGTAACCAACCTCCGAATCTAGGATCACTGATTTCAAAGACCAAAAAGGAGTTATTTTTCTAAAAAGGGCTAAATGTTTTCCAAAGGTTGCCAAACAACCCGTTTTCTTAAAAACCCTCTCTTGAGGAGACATTTTCAAATTGTTTTCTAAAAACCCTAAGTGTAGTCTTCGGATTATTCTTAGTTTTTAGGTAACCTAACTCACCTTAATCAAGTTAGGTGGCGACTCCGAATCTTTTTCAAAAGCCCTTTATTCAAACTAATTTTTCAATTCAAACCTAGTCGCACTCATTCTTCTAGGAGGGTGAGTTCTAACGAGAGAGTACATCATTTTTCCCGCTTGTGTGAGTATTCCTCGAGTGCGAAAAATCTGGGGGCGACAGCTGGTGACTCCGCTGGGGACACTTAGAGGGTTAGGCCGTTAGTCATGTCTCTTTACCCTTTACCCATGTAGAGTCTTCAATTAACTTGGTTCAATCCTATTCACTTTAAATTTTCAAAACCTAATTTTCAAAATTATTTTAAAAAAAAAATGCATTTACTCATATTATCTTGTATTCTGTTTGTCATCCACATACTAACACTTGCATCTTTGTTTTGTAGGTGCGCTTTATGTTTAAATTTTATTAACTACTTTTCGTGAATGTGATGTACATGATGAATGGGAGTTGTTGGGCCCTTTCCTCTACTTTTAAAAATCACACACACACTGCATGTGCACTTACATTTTGCATACTTGCATACCCTGATATGTCCTTTCTAGTTAGAAAGGGGGAACAGTATATTGGTTGTGGGCAAGATGTTGTGTCAGTTTCTTCGCCTACAGCCTCTTGATGGTTCCCCCGCTCGGATCACCAACCGATCATGACACCACCTCGGGGAGTGGGCCTAGGTTTCAAGATCCGGGGATCGAGCCTTTTTAGGATGCATTAGTCAACCCTCAACCTCATACTCATATAGACACCATGCATAGCCGAACCTCTGCCGGATTTAAGACACGAGCACTGTTTTCAAAATCACGGAGGAAAGGGCGACTGCTCTTACTTTCATTTATACCTGCTGTTATAATGCTTGTATTTATACTGTTATAATGCCTGTCTAACTGTTCATGTATGCATGTTTACTTCAATTGTACTCTCTCTCGTTATACTTTTTGCATATTCATGTTCATACATTCGATATTCCATGTCAAGACAAGAGTTCCAAGTAACTCAAGTCACTGCATTCTCATGCATATGATCAACCCATTAAGAGTGACACCAACGTCACTCTCCCTTGCATTGAACCTATCCAAACCCTAAGGGTTCCCACGTAACCCTAAGGACTCATGGCATGCACACCAATCCATTTCATAAGAGGGGCCCTAATCCCTCTATGCTCACGGAGATAGGGTTGCCAAGAAGACAAGGGGCAATCAATCAACAAGGTCTCTCAGCGACCTCCTCGACATCAAATCCAAGGAAGGCGAATCCGAAGACTCAAGAGTAGTTTAGGGTTTCCCTTTGTAAAAATAGATAGGTGGAAGTCCAAAGGAAAATGTTCCCCCTCCCCCTATTAAAATGTATTTCAATTCTTTTGTATCTTAAACCCGAAATTTAATGTACTTCTTTATTTTTATGAATGAATGCATGAATGGCTGAAGTTTCCTACCTGACAGGTAAGGTGTCTGCATATAAGGGCAAACCCCCTATCTCCAAAAATGAGCCAATACATCATGGCTAGTTTCCCTCTTTAAAAGGGGCACCTTAGAGCATGCATTGCATAAAGACTTGTTAAGGTCAAACACTGACTTTTCCCTTTTGTTGGTTTTAGGTACCTTCCCTCGTTCCCCAATCTCACAAGCATGGAATTGCTTACTCTTGATACTTTAACTCAGTTACTAGCAGAGACAAGAGGAGTCAAGCATAAGATGACCGAAATGGAAGGCATGCTTTCCTCACTCTTATCCCACACAACCTGAGAGCAAGCAGAGTCCTTGCAGGCCCAAACCCATGATGGACGAAAAAGGACGAAGAAGGAAGATCATGACTATGTCGCAACCATTGCTTCCCAACGACCTCCCTGGGCCAAGGGCCTTGCTCGAATGCCTTCCAAACCAACTCCTAACCAAACACAAGGATTATATGACCTTCCCTTAGGATATCATCCCGACCCTTTTGGCCCTGCCACCGAAAATGGTCCCGTTTTGAAACATAGAACCCGAAGCCCTTTCAATTCCCGAACCATCAACTCAACTACGACCTTACCAAAACGTGGTCCCCAATCATCAAAAACATCTGCAATACCTCCTCGGACTAGGCGAACAAGTGGGAAGAAGCGGACATTTACAAAACTCGCGTGCTCACAGACCGCGGTTTATTTTGGCCTCTTAGCAGCTGGGTACCTGAAACCTATACCTGCTCGACCCCAGCCCAATCCTCTGCCTCATTACTTCAAATCTGCAGCAAGCTGTAAGTATCATTTGGATAGCCAATGACATGATATTGACGATTGTTTGGCCCTCAAGCATAAGATTCAAGACTTGATAGATAACAAGATCATTGGGGTACGACCAGAAAATCCTTCTTTAAACGGCTCTGCAAACCCTCCACTGGACCATGCTGTCAACATCATTACAAAGTTTGGTAACAACAAGGTTTGTTTTGCTGCATGCCAAGAGAGATATTACAAGGACGGAGAGGAAATGGAATGCGAAAATGCCTGGTCACGATATAACCCCGGTAAGATGCCGACCCCCGAAGACAAACTTGCATACGAGTCTGTGAAGAAAATTGATGAGGAACTATCCAAACTCCGTAATAAGAATTTCCCATTGTGTACACCTGAGGAGCGTCGAGCCCCAATTGGAGGCCAAAGCAGAAAGCCCCGGGCACGACCTATCGAGCTGGACGAATACGAATCGCCCAAGTGGTTTGTTAGAGAAACTCCGGAGCAAACAAATGAAGGCCAGACAATCAAGAAAGCTGACAATTACATCATCACCACCAACTCACTTGGAACTCCGGGAGAAGCATCTACCTATCTTGCCTTAGCTGAAAATCTCAACCGCGGACGGAATGCAAACGAGGGCACAGGCCCAAAGCCGTACTAGAAATGGGTTCTTTGCACAAGCGTACAAGAAAGGGGTGTTGTCGCCCACTTTCTTTCTATACCTCTTACTTCCTGTCTTTAAATTCATGTTTACATCTTCTTATTGTTTAAGAATTTTATGCTTTCCGTAAACATAATAATAGTAATCAAATGACAATCTTTTATTCCATTGTTGTTGTCATGTCTTCCTTGGGAAGTAGTGACTACTTTCTACGCAAGGGGCATGGTTTATCTTATGGAATGATCCAACTTGACGGGATGATAGCATGAGTTAACCACTTGCCAAATGATCAGCCTTCCACAGAGAGAGAGAATAAGGATGAGTGAGGATACTACCCAAAGGCAGCACTTGCAAGACTCTGAGGCTAAGCAATGTGTGGCCAGTTTATCAAAATGAAAAGAAGCCATCTTTCATTCCCCCACATATAAACAAATGAACAAATACGCTCATATTCCCTTTGCTTAACCCCTAGTGCCTCGCGGAAAGTGAAAATTTTCTTTGATAATCCTGATCCAAGACTGTCCTCCCCACACTGGGGCAAACATTAGTTGAGAATTTTAGGAGTGGTGTCCACCTCCATCATGCTAGGATAGTGTTGAAAGCTCTACAGATCAAGCAATCTGACTCAAAGTGAAGAGAGGCCCTCATTTCATTTCCCATACAGTCAAAAGCAATCCCTTGCCAAACCCGTTGAGCCACTTATCCTTTCTTA
This sequence comes from Euryodendron excelsum, assembly GCA_033060915.1. NCBI lineage: Eukaryota > Viridiplantae > Streptophyta > Magnoliopsida > Ericales > Pentaphylacaceae > Euryodendron > Euryodendron excelsum. Next base: position 38,795,470 of record CM065386.1, read on the forward strand.
ACAAAACCCCAACCTAGGGATCACTGCCCACACTAGGTATATTGAGCTACCAAGGGAAAAGGTTTAAGGAAAAAGGGTTAAAGAATTGTTTCATTTCATAAAAGAAAAGAAAAGAAATAGAAAGAAAAGCAAAAGAAAGGAGTTGCCAAGGGGCAAGAGGCCAAAAAAAAAAAAAAAAAATCCTTTAATGAAAGGCCTGAAGAAAATCATGATTGAGTTATCTTCAAAAGAATGATAAGAAGATCAAATGAGAAGAACGTCATGTCTCTCTCAAAAAGGTATATAGAAAGGGTGAAAGAACAAGGTTATTTTCACCCTGGGAAGTATATGGTCAAAGGCAAGAAGGAAATTTAAAGGTGATCCTAAGTTACAAGGAAACCCAGTAGATACAATAGGTTTGAGCCTTTATCCTTTCTTGCAAAACCTTGAAACCATGGCCTACATTACAACCCTATTAAAGTCCCCTCTGATTGAAAATAGATTGCTTGATCTAAATGAGTTAGATACGCTGCCAAAGCTTAAAAAAAAAAAAAAAAAAGGAAGAAAAAGAAAAAAGAGGATGCTAATCCTATTGAAAAACGGTTAAGGACAGTTTGGATCTAAACCTTGCTGAAAACAACATTGAATTTGAGCCTACATATCCCATTGTTTCTAAAACCCCATAACCTAGCCTGCATTACGGTCCTAAATAAAGTCTTCTCGGATTGAAATGACTGGCCACTTATCGCTCTACCAAAGGTCAGGTAAGTTGTTGCTAAGACCCCGAGAGTCGAGAGTCTCAACCCAATAACCCTATACACTAACCCTAAGATAGAAAGTTGAAGGCGATCAAGAGGTTGAGAAAGGTGCGAAGTGCTATCATCCGATCGAGGTAGGATTGAGCCAGAAGAGAGGCTAAAATTTCCGAAGAGGAGGGAGTTACCATTCCCAGGACTACAAGTCTAACAGCACCCAATGTCATTCTATTAATATACTTCTGACTTGTGCATATGTTAAAAAAAAAGAAAAAAAAAATCAGCATGAGCTTTGCACATATAGGACATAACTCCCTGTAGAAATAGAAGTCATTAACATCAACTCATGTAATATATATCTAACATCATCATACATCACATGCCTCTGATCATATGTATCTGTCTATCTGTGCATCTAAGTACCATAAACATCCATCCTTATACAAAACTATGCAAAATAAAACTGTCTAACATCAATACATCTCAGGGACAAGGGGCAAAAGAAGATCAAAGTCTCCACAAGGGGCATGCATCACAGGTCAAAATCAATATCATCTGGATCAAAATCCCCGAAACCCGGCATCGGAGGAGGAGGATAACTACTCGAAGCACCGCCATCCTGCAAGGAAGATAGAACCAAAATCAGCCGCAAGCAAAAGGAGCTAAGCAACAGCAGAGCAATAAGGAGCAAAGAGAGAATAACTTACCCCCTCACCACCCATCTGAGATAACCGAGCTGTTAGGGAAGCTACCTTGGCCTGGTACTGGTCCCGCTCCATCTGGTACTGGTCTCTCTAATCTCTCACAGCAGTAAACTCGGCCTGGGGCACATATCCTCCAGCACGGCGCCATAGGTCAACCACCTCCTGGCCAACAGCATAACCACAGACTACTACCTCAAACCGGGTGAAAGCACCAACTGAATGGGCTCCAAAGTGTGCAACGTAATCCGTATCCGGAGGGAGCAAGAACTCGGCACTTGGCTGACGCTCCTGATAAGGGATGGGCACTCCCGGCACCAGGGCTCCAAACATATACTCTGGCGGAGCCCCTACTGATCGAAACTCCTCGTGAAACTACCGCCAATGCCGCTCTCCAAGATAGGACTACCAGGTGTCATCATTGAGAAAAGAAGCTCTCGATAAGGACAACGGGACCAGGTACCGAACTACCTCGTAATGGACTGATCCAATGAAGGGCTGCCAGGTCACATCCCTCACCTCAATCCGCTCCAGGTTAGCCCGGAGCGTCACAAAGTCAGTAATCTCCGATCGATGGGCTACCCAGTCACGAGCCCACCTCAAAGCGCGAGGATAGAGATGATCCTCAACAACTGCAGGGTGATGCACCGGCAAGTACTCATAACTCCACTAGACAAGGAAAGGCCATAAGCTAGTCATGCTGCCCCAACGAGAAGAAGTCCGAACCCGCATCGATCGAAGAAAGCAGCCAAAAGAAAAGGACCCCCAGTCTAGCTCAGACAAAGTTCCTAGATCGGCTACTATACTCACCAAACGACACGGCACGAGTGACTTGCTGTTGTTGCAGAAGCAGCTAAAGATGATATACAACACAAGTTGCCGTCTCATGATATCCCGCCTGGCAGGCAAAGGCTCAGTAGCAAAGGTACGCTCACCCTGACTAATCCAAGAGACTGGGAAGGCAGAACGCTCAGGTTGAGGCAAGTCCAACAGCAAACAGGCCTCGTCCCTGCTGACCGGGTGCAGGGTGATTCGCCGGCTGACAAAGGAGAGTCCTGTAATAATCGCCCAATCTAAAGGAGTCGGGCCTAACTCGAAGCCGACAAAATGGAAGGTCCCAGTCTCCCCGAACCACCTCTCGACAAGTGCCAGTATTAAATGCCGGTTTAGGCGGTTAGCCTGTAATCTCATAAAGGCGCCAAACCCGATCTTTGCCAAGAAGGCGCGGTATGATGGGGCAGCCTGTTGCATGGTCACAAAAACCTGATGAACAGCCCCTCGGAAAGCTGTATGTACTCGCGGAGGTGGCAAATGCTGTTTGGAGTACACACTGGGGTGATAGGCAAGATCCCCGATGGGTGGGACATCCGGTATCTGCAAATCCCCCAAGTCAACGTCCGTCTGCCTCTGCCTGGAAGAAGCTCTCCCATAGCCGGTCACCTGGTCCCCTGGTCCCCAAGGCCCGGTACCTCCTCCTAGGCATCAACCTCCTCGGCAAAAGCCTGCTCAATCAGAGGAAAAGGGTCGACAGGTAGTCTACTCCCCTGCCCGCTCTGACTGGATGAGGATCGTCCGGTGGATCGTCGACTACCTCTAGATCGACTAGAACCGCCAGCAAAATCGGTTCGGGCCGCTTTCCCCGAGCGGCGTCTCCTCTCGGAACCGTCATTACCTGCGTCTGCCATCCTGAAAAGGTAAGCCAAGGTAAATGATGTTAATATACCACCCATGCAGTTTAAACAATAGTAAAATAAAACAAACAAATAACACAAAACAAATAAAGGATTTTGAATAGAAAATAAAAAACAAAATTTTCACACATCTTGATTTTCCAACTCCAAATCACATCTCAAGGGTTCTCTGCATTTTCCCTTCAAAAAGATTTTATTTCTAAAACTTTAACCAACTCTTTCCATAATTTCTAAAAATTTCGGCAGAGTCCCGTTTAAGAATGGCCCCTACAACGCCCATGACATCAACACAAAATGCAAAATGTGCACTTTCCAACAATCACATAACAATGGCACCCGTGCACACTTTTCAATTTTTCAAAATTTTCAAAACTCATGTTTTATTTTTCAAATAAATCAATGGTTTTCAAAAGGCTTCCAAAATTTTTCAAAATCACCTCAAATGTTTTCAAAATATTCCTACATTTTTACAAATTTCAAACTTTAAAAATTTCATCAATTTCTTGAATTTTCTAATTTTTTCCAATTTTCTAAATATTTTTCTATTTTTCAAAAAATCAAAAATTCACCAAGTTTTCAAAAAATCACGAAACTTCATACGATTGTTAAACACAATTTTCTAAGGCACATTGCACAAAAACATAGCCAGAAAGCCCAATACCCATGCCTATAGGAACAAATTTCCTATTCCTGCAGAAAACCCTCCTCGCATAATCATGAAAAATCATTCAAATTCAATCAAACAACCATCAAAATACAAAAACAACATCACCAAAGTGTTCAAAGCATATCAAAACATCAATTTCCACTATTCACATGATTCAAACGAGGTTCTACACATCAAAATCAACAAAATTTGAAAAACTCACTTTTCGGGAGTTCTCCAGCGAAATCTTCTCTTCCGGCGACTTTTCCGGTGATGTGGACTCCTTCCGGCAATCACCCGTGGTCCCTAAGGAGTGCTCCTTCAACCTCCAAGATGGATTCCTCGCAATACCTATCGGATTTGCAGAATTTCTCCAAAATGCCGTGGCTGTTCGAACCAGAAATTTTCTGGTTTTTAACTTTAAGCCTTGCGCCACTAGCAGAGGCACCAGTTCTTTTTTGCCAAAGTAGTGGCGCCAGTTATAAATTCTGGGCAGTTTTGCCCTTTTTCCCGCCAAAACTCGTTTTCGAAGGCCTTTTTGGCCCGTTATCCGTTTTCGACCCCCGTTGTCGAAAGATTTCCAGTGTCCGTCCCTCCGACTGCCTCACGGTCAACATGGGACTCTCACTCTTATCGTTTTTTATCTTTGACAAGCAAAGACAGAAAAAGAGGGGCAGTAGTAAGCACCCCATTTTTGACCGCTCAGCAGTCTACACTCCGTCCAGACTTGTTTTCAAGTCATTGTGGGCATATTCCAATCGAATCCAATTCTCTAGGTCCAAATTCCATCTTTCCATCGCTTCGCGGGCCTGTCAGGCCCAAATAAGGGCAAAATAACCAAAGTGCCCTTAGAGGCATTGTCCTTTCCTTTCCAATTCCAATCCCTCGCTCGAGATAGTTTATTCCTCGAGACGGTTCGAGCAGCCAAACTACTCACAAAAGCGTTAGAGTAGCGGAAATACTCACAAAACCGTTAGAGTAGCAGAAATACTCACAAATATGTCGATATAGGGAATTGGCAACAAACCCCTGTGTCATCACGACTGTCGTTAGAGTGGCAGAAACACTCACAATCCAGGCACGTCTTTTCGGAGACGGTAAAACCCCTTTCCAATCCCACTCTCGAGACAGTTTATTCCTCGAGACGGTTCCAATCCATGCACGTCTCTTTGGAGACGGTAAGACCCCTTTCCAATCCCAGTCTCGAGACAGTTTATTCCTCGAAATGGTTCCAATTCAGGCGCGTCTCTTCGGAGACGATAAAACCCCTTTCCAATCCCTTTCTGGAGACAGTTTATTCCTCGAGACGGTTCCAATCCAGGCACGTCTCTTCGGAGACGGTAAGACCCCTTTCCAATCCCACTCTCGAGACAGTTTATTCCTCGAGACGGTTCCAATTCAGGTGTGTCTCTTCGGAGACGGTAAGACCCCTTTCCAATCCCTCTCTCGAGACAGTTTATTCCTCGAGACGGTTCCAATCCAGACGCGTCTCCTCGGAGACGGTAAGACCCCTTTCCAATCCCTCTCTCGAGACAATTTATTCCTTGAGACGGTTAGAGTAGCGAAACTACTCACAAAACCGTTAGAGTAGCGAAAATACTCATAAAACCGTTAGAGTAGCGGAAATACTCACAAAACCGTTAGAGTAACAAAAATACTCACAAATAGGTCGATATAGGGAATTGGCAACAAACCCCTGTGTTACGACGATCGCCGTTAGAGTGGCTGAAACACTCAAAACCCAGGTCGACACCAGTGTCTGTTAGCCCGCTTCGGTGAAAAATGACCAAACTACCCTTAGGACCTTTTCCGAGACTTTTCGGTCAAGATGACCATTTTGCCCCTAAGCATCCGAATGCCCCAAGAACCACACCGGTTCTGGGTCTTAAACCGGTAATGTCCCGAGAATACTTCTTATAGTATTCTCAACCTTCCTTTACCTTTCCAGATCATTTTGAGTCAGTTCCGGCCAACCCGGTACAAAATGACTGTTTTGCCCCTAGAGGGTCGGTTTCCTTCCTCAGCCACACCGGCTCTGGGTATCAAACCGGTAACCTCCTGAGACTGCTTTATATAGTATTCTCAACCTTTCTTTATCTTTCCGGATCATTCCGAGTCAGTTCCGGCCAACCCGGTACAAAATGACCGTTTTGCCCCTAGAGGGCCGGTTTCCTTCCTCAGCCGCACCGGCTCTGGGTATCAAACCGGTAACCTCCTGAGACTGCTTTTTATAGTATTCTCAACCTTCCTTTATCTTTCCGGATCATTCCGAGTCAATTCCGGCCAACCCGGTACAAAATGACCGTTCTGCCCCTGGTAGGCCGGTCTCATTTTCCGACCACGCCGGCTCTAAAAATCAAACCGGAAACCTCTGGGAACATTTTGAATAATGTTTCCAGATCCCAAGTCTTCTTTCCGGACAGTCCAAGTCTGTCCCGGCAGTTTTCCGGTCCGATTGACCGTTTTGCCCCTAAATGCCCGGTCAACCTTTCCGACTCACCTTATCTTCATTTTTCAAGCCCAATACCTCCAGGACACTATTTTAAGTGTTCCTGCTCCTTTTCGGCCTTCTGGGTCATTCCCGGCTCCTTCAAATCATTTCCGGACTTTCCGGAGTCACTCCCAGTGAATCCAGGCTAAAAATTGCATGGTAGTCACTAGTACAGGCGCCCAAATCTAGTAAAAGATACGTTGCTTGCCGACCTTAAACCTTTCCTAATTGGTTGGCGCCACTACAAGCCAAAAAATGGCCTTGCGCCACTGCAACAGGCGTCAGGTTTGTCCAGCTTCTATAAATACAGAGCCTCATTCAACGTGAAAAGGGTCTGAAAACTTAACCTAAAAGTCCCATATTTCAATATACAGACCTCGAGCACCTCCAAAACCCTAGTTTTCTTAGGTTTCCCAAACCCTAGCCACCCTACACCAAACCCTAGCCTCCTATACACTCATACACACCCCCATACACTCATACACTAGCCTTCAACCATCATTTGAAAACTTGAAGAGCTGTCATCCAAAGCTTGAAGACAACCCTTGAAGGTTGAAGAAGAAGATAAAGACCGAAGACCGAAGATTGAAGACAAGCAAGGCGCGCAAAATAAACAAGATACAAGGTAGGCTCCCTATTTAAATTTTCGCACTTCCCCCCTCTCTCTTCTCTCTCCTAACCCACTTGGGTTTTCTCTATTTTAATCCCCCATCTCTTTCCCCCCCTTTCTTTGCATGCTTGAAACAAGGGGATTCCCGGTCCATGTGTAGGATTGGACTATTGGAGAGTCACGGTGTCGGGGGCTTTCTTCTAGTCTAACCAAAGACCACGTGGGTTCGGCCCCCTTGATTATGTGGTGAAGCCTTAGCCTTGTATGTTCACGACCCCAAATTGCATTGTGCATATCATAGTCTTGCATCTTCCGAAATTCGTTTTCAAACTCGTTTTCAAAATCGTTTTCAAACTTGTTTTCAAAATTGCATCAAAATCTCTTTTTCAAAAAGTTGTTTTCAAAACCATAATTCTAGGGTGATTCTAGCCTTTCCATGGCTAGGGTTGCTTTAGGAAAGTGTTACATTAAAAGTGACCTTTTTGGTCTATATTTTCAAATCTTATTGTTTTCCAAAACCACTTTCTTAAGGTGGTTCTAGCCCTCTTATGGCTAGAATCGCTCTAGGAAAGTGAGACGTTTTCATACTTTCCAAAAAACTCTCTCTTCAAAAATCTCTTCCTAAAAATCTCTTTTTCAACATACTTTCTTAAAACTCTCCTCTCCAAAGTTGTTTTCAAAAACTCCTTTCCAAAATCTGTTTTTCAAAACTCTCTTTTTCAACTCTTTTTCAAAATCCTCTCTCCAAAATCCACTTTCTAAAAATGTTCCCTAAAAATCTTTTCAAAAACTCTCTTCAACAATCTTCAACCAAAAACCTTCCTAGAAGAACTCTCTCCAAAAATCTTTCCAAAAACTCTCTTTCCAAAATCTTCCTTCTAGAAATTCCTCTCTAGGATTTCTTTCCAAAACCTTCGTTTCCAAAAACACACTTTCCAAAAATTCCTTCTCTTTAAAATCTTTTTCCAAAAACTCTATCTTCAAATTCACTTTCCAAAAACTCCTCCCTAGGATTTCCTTCTAGAAAAACCTTCGTTTCCAAAAACGCACTTTCCAAAAACTCTTTCCTTAGAGCCCAAGTCAAGCCCTAGAACCCACAATTAGGAAACCCTAGTTTTTTTTTCCAAAAACATGATTTTCAAACTTGCCTTAAAACCTAGGTTTCCAAAATCTCTTGTTTTCACATCCAAACTATACACATTTCCAAAACCTCTTTTTACGTCAAAACTATAGCCTTCCAAATCTAAGGTTTCTACAACCTCCCTTTCCAAATCCTTGCCAAATCTCATCTTTCCTTTAGGAAACCAAATCCCATCTTTCCTTTAGGAAACCAAATCCAATCTTTCCATTTAGGAAACTAGATCCAATCCTTCGTTTTTGGAAACAAAATCAAACACTTCTTAAAAATAAAATCCAATCCCTTCCTAATCCAAACCTTTCTTAATTCAATTCCTTCCTAAATCATAAGTTTCCTAAACTTAAACTTTAAATCTTTCCTTAAATTTCAAAATTCACTCTTTCCTAATTCAACTCTATCCTAATCTTTCACTTTCCTAAATCTTAAGTTTCCAAAACGTAAACATAAAAATCTTTCCTAAATTTTAAAACTCAACTTCCACATCTTTCCTAGTTCAACCCTTTCCTAATTCCATCCCTTTCCAAATCTTAACTTTCCAAATCTAAGTTTTCAAATCTTTCTAAAACTCAAACCTTTTCTAATCTCAAGATTTTCTAAAATTCTAAAACTTTCTAAATCTTAAACTTTCTAAATTTCAAATCTTTCCAAATTCAAAACTTTTTAAATTTGAAACTTTCTCAAGTTAAATCTTTCTAAACCTAAATCTCTCTAAAATTCTAAACTTTCCAAAACTTCAACATCTTTTCAAATCTAAGACTTTTCTAAACTCAAAACTTTCTTAATTCAAACATTTTCTAAACTGAAGACTTTCATTTTTCAAACCTTTCTCCAAACAAAACTTTCTTATTTTCAAAACTTCCTTGTTTTCAAAACTTTCCAAATTCAAAACTTCCCTTTTTCAAACATTTCAAAATTCAAAACTTTCTTAATTTGAAAGTTTCCAAATTCTAAACCTTTCTCAAACTAAACTTTTCTTAATTCAAAACATTTCTAAATTCAATACTTTCCCATTTCAAAACTTTCCTAAAGTTGAAAACTTTCGTAAACCTAAAACTTTCCTAATTCAAAATTTTCCAAAAATGAAACTTTCCTAATTCGAAACTTTCTTAAATCAGACTTTTCCTAATTCGAACATCTCCTACAATCTAACATTTCCAAATCTTCCAAGCCAAGTCAAATCTTTCCTGAGTCCCTTCTCTCTCCTAAGTCTAGATTTCTTAAACCTTCATCTTTCTAACACAAGTCCAAATCTATCTTTTCAAATCAAAGTCCAATCCTTTCTAAAGTTTCAAATTCCAAATCTCCTCTTCTAATCTCAAATCAAATCCAATTTTCAATTCAATCTCTTTCTTCCAATCCAATCTCTCTCTTCAAATCAATCTCTTTTCAATCGGACTCCGATCCGAACTACGACTGACCTGATTCCCCCAAAGGGATACATAGGCAACCTTCATAGATGCGGTCATAACACTTTTCAAACTTTCAATTCCACCCTCGTGGGTGCGGTTTCCAAAATCTTTCCAAATCTCAAATTCCAATCTATTTTCAAAATTCCAATTTCAAATTTCTATTTTCAAATTTCTACTTTCAATTTTCAAACTTTCTAATTTCAAATTCCATCTCTTCAAATCTATTTTCAAATCAAATCAATTTCAAGTCAATCTCTTTTCAAATCTATTTTTCAATTCCTTTAACTTGCACTTGCATATCATGCATCATGTTAGTTTCTTTTCAAGCATTGTTTTCCAAAGTGGATAGGATTAGCCAATAGTTAGTTAAAGACTCTCATAGGTGAATCTAGGGTAGATTGACATGTAGGTACCGAAAGGGCGGGATAGGGTGATAGCTTAGTGCGTCTTCCCTACATGTAACTAACCTCCGAACCTAGGATCACTGATTTCAAAGACCAAAAAGGAGTTATTTTTTAAAAAATGGCTAAATGTTTTCCAAAGGTTGCCAAACAACCCGTTTTCTTAAAAACCGTCTCTTGAGGAGACATTTTCAAATTGTTTTCTAAAAACCCTAAGTGTAGTCTTCGGATTATTCTTAGTTTTTAGGTGACCTAACTCAACTTAATCAAGTTAGGTGGTGACTCCGAATCTTTTTCAAAAGCCCTTTATTCAAACTAATTTTTCAATTCAAACCTAGTCACACTCATTCTTCTACGAGGGTGAGTTCTAACGAGAGAGTACAGCATTTTTTCCGCTTGTGTGAGTATTTCTCGAGTGCGAAAAATCTGGGCGCGACACTCGTAGGAGTGGGAGAAACTCCCAATACACCAACCAAAATGACCCAAGCTTACACCATAACCTCGGAACAACCCATATGCTAAAAAAATAATGGCCATGCAAACCCCTAGTGGTCGGCCAAAGAGTGAGATTAAGTGAGATATAGAGAGGGGGAGGGGGGGGGGGAACCCAAGAGCAGGAGCCCATGTAGCCAACCAACCCACCACCCACTTTGACCACCCCCACTCACCACATATGTATATATACAAAGCTGAAGACCTCCACCCCTCCTTTGGTGTAGTTTGAATTGCAGAGTGAGAGTTGTAGAAAGAGTGAGAGAACGGGGAAGAAGAAGTCGGGGAAAGAGAGACAGTGAAGGGAAATAGTCAAAGCAAGGTAAGGACCCTCTCCTCGTCCCTTTATCGTCCTAAACCCACCAAAACCCCGCTCCCATCCCTGTCGTAACACCAGCTAAACCTAAGAGAAGAAAATAGGCGTCACACGGCTGGTTGAGCAAAAAAAAAATGGCCTTGAAAATTGAGGTTTTCTTCTATAGGACCTGGGGCTTGTCACAGGGGCTTGATGTTCCTTTTAAACCTCTAGGAGTTCGAGAGAGGCCCCATACCTCTGTGCATGCACCAAAATGGCCTTGAAAATTAAGGTTTTCTTTTATAGAAAACCACGGGAAGGTGGTCAAAAGCTCAGTTGTAGGCCTAGAACCTAGGGTTCCACCATACATCCGAGTTTTTCAGCCATAACGGCCACCATTGGTCGAGCTCTGGCCATAAGTGTGTACCTCTGGTCCTTTCCAATCTCTGGGACACACATACATGGCTAGGAGGATCATGAATCAATGGCAATCAATGAGAGAAGCCCCTAGCCCCACGCGGAAGATGATAAGGCACTATATTCCTTCCCCACGTGCAGGTGGTGGCATGTGTGGGCGCGTCCCTCACTCTCTCGACCTCAATTTTTTATGGCGTGATAAACACACCCAAACAAGCCTTCCCCTATTTTTTTGGAAATTTTTTATATTTATATGATTTTCTATGAATTTAAAACAGTGATTGGACATAGAAAATCATATAAAATACAATTTTGAAGGGAAAATTTGCAATTTTGCTATGATACCTCAAAAAATATGAGGGACCCAGAAATAGGAGAGTAGGGGTCACTGGACCTCCGGGTGTAAATTTTAGATATTCCCTTTTGGTTCCAACACCAAACAATTATCGTCCCTGATGGGAGATGAGAAGGATTCCAAGGACCAACCCCACCAAATTACCCACTGTATTATGATTATTCCTTTACTTTAACACTACTAAACTAATTATAAGAACTGCAACCCTTGAAGACCGAGATAATGGACAATTATGGTAATTATCGAAATCAAACAAGAAGGCTAACTACTGGCTCTTTATCGAACAGATAATATGTAAATCAGAGACAACTTGATTCAGAAATATCATCAGAGTAGGAAACTATGCATTCTCTAAGATACATGCTCATTTTCATTTTATTAAATGTTCTGTTAACTGCTTTATCAATATATTTCTTACTATAATGATTTCAAAGTTGCATTACATGAATGCTTGCATCATTGGGGACGAATAAGGAAGGAATAACCAGAATGTTAAAAGACCCTGAGTTTGTATCATGGATGAACTTGGCCAACTAGTAAATGGGGCTGCCACGAGTCAGCTTTCATTGGGCTTGATATGAGCTAGATGATTTTGAATGGGATTCACTGTCTTGATGAAGGAGGAGTATCATGAGTGAACCCGTTGACTTGAATTGACCCTAGCAAGACATACCTGTAGGATTCTGGTAATAATAAAAAGAAACTATAAGGGACATATGCATGTGATATCATTCTTTTATTGCATTGCATTTTAAACTTGTGTATTATGGAAATCATGAAATTCCTACTAGGTTTCATAGCTCACTCCTATCTTATAGGACATTTTTCAAGAGTTGAGGCATCAACTAGATTCCTAAGGGAAAGAATATGGAATGAGTTCCACTTCTATCCTCTCTCCTTAGAGAATATGAGTTATTAGTTTCTTTGGGTTGTAATTGTAATGAGGCTTAAACGTAGGAATTCCACTAGTTTACTTTGGTGATGTAATAATAATAACATGACTTCTCAGTTTTTGTTAAGATCGGTGCTTATGTATTATTGCTATCTATAACCCCCTATAATCCTAAACCCCCTTGTCCTGACTTGGAGAGAGTGAAGTGGGTCATGACAAAAGTTGGTATCAGAGCACTGTTTTGGATCATTTGGGAATTAAACATCTTAATTGTAGAATACATCATTTATGTTACCTTTCTAGTATTGACTGAGTGCTGATTCTAATTCTCATGTGCTAATGAATCTGTCAATATAGGATGACTTGCTTATGCATCAACTTGAGGTCGAGGGTAGCATAAGTGATAACCGTAGAGCAGTGACTAGAAACCAGGCTAAGGCTTTTCTCAAGAATGATATAGCAGGAGTTGGTCAGTGATGGGGAGATCTTCCTAGGAGTGTTCAGGACTCTATTATCCGACACGTGGTGACTTCATTGAAAGGAATAGTTTAGTAGGTCACGGAGATTGTGAGGAGTCCCGCTGAGTATCTACATTTGATACTGAGCATGCAGTTATCCAGAGAGTTATCAATTTCGAGAGTTCAAGGGCAACTTGAGCCACCCACACCGCACCTAACTGCACAAGGAGAGCAGTCTACCCGGCCTATGGCATAGCCTCTTACGTACCAGCCACCATCTCCCGAGTATCACCCACTGACTCCCGAAATGTCTGTGGACGATCTTACACTAGTAGCTAGCCCTGTTATACCAATGGTATCCACTACCCCGGTGATAGACGTATCTGACAGTGAGGAGGAACCAGAAGAGGAGATGAGTATGTGATTTAGGAAGGAGTGTGGTAGTGTGAATATGGTTATATTATGTGCGTCTATTTCTACTAGTGACCATGTTAGCATTTGCGATCCTCTGAGTTTTGGATGGTATAGATAGGGGGAACGAATCGAAGAGTGTTAAGTTCTTTTGCCATACTTACTTAACACCTTATGTTCTTATCTTTTTCTATATAACTACTATCATCTTAGTGAATCTTATAATGGCATTTTGATTTATAATTTAGCAAAATAGAAAATCTAACTTAACTTAATAAAAATTTTAGATGGCAAGGATGAGAATTGGAGCAAGAACTAACAAAGGCAATGATACCCCATCCAGTGCCCAATTAAATTAGATTGTGCACAGTCTGCAAGCTGTGACCAATCTATTGCAGCAACAACAACAGCAAAATCACCAAGCTCCATCTGTCCCTCAGCAGCCACCACCAGCCCTCGAACCTCAAAGAGCAGCACCAATCCCAATACCTAACCTAAACCCTGAGGAAAGAAAGATAAAGCTGCTTTGAGAATTTCAAAAACAAAAACCTCCAAAATTCGTAGGAGAACCTGATCATTTAATAACAAAACGATGGCTTAAATAAACTCGTAAGGTGTTAGACATTATAGGAACACCCGCAGAATATTAGGTAGAGTTCGCAACTTCCATCTCGAGGGAGAAGCAGATTTTGGTGGGATTTTGTGAAACACATGAGGGATGTGAGAAATTTGACCTAGGAGAAGTTTGTGGTTCTTTTCCATAACCATTACTTTCGAGAGATAGTAAAGGATGCAAAGATGGAGGAATTTGTGCAACTTTGGCAAAATATCAAGAAAGTGAGTCAGTATATGGCCACGTTCCTGGAGTTTTGCCACGAACTTTGTGTCCACGGAGGAAAGGAAAACTCAAAGGTTTCTTAAGGGATGGAGACCTGCAATTCGGTCTTGAGTTGTCGCTTTCATGGTTCAATAGTTTTTTGAAATCATTGATCGAGCCATGTTGATAGAACAAGAATTAGATGGACAACAATAAGTAATAAGTCGGAGAGAATCAGGCAAAAATATGAGAAGTTCTTCCAGCTTTAACAACACTAGGTACCCAAACCTAAGATACCAACCCTACCCTTCCAATTTTAGGGGAACATCAGATAAGGGACCCATTTGCTATAATTGCAACCCGAAAAGGCATTTAAAATGAGACTGCCCTCACATCATGAGAAATGGGAACAATTATGGCATCTAGCTACCTCCACGAAAGCCACCAACTTGAAATTTCCCAGTTGCCTCCACATCGATGTCTCAACAAACTACGACAAGAAAACCTGCAACCACCTCATTTAATTCCAACCGGGTGAACCTAGGAGGGCTAGAAAAAAGAAAACATGTCAATAATACCAGTACACCTATCACGCCTCGAAACCCGGCTTATGCAGATTTAGGGTGCATGACCGGCCAGTAGCTTGGCTACCCAAGGCCGCATTTCATTACCTGGTTGAACACCTATGCATTTATCATTTAAAAGGTGCATAATTACGGAATTTAAAACTTTATAAACGTAAAGTAAAATGTGTGTCATACATAATAGAGTTGTGCCTAATCTCCAAAACATAATAATTCTATAAGGTGGACCTGTCAAAGGCCACCACAGTTATAACATTATAATATTACAAAACATTAGGGTTCAACCCCTATATCAGTACATAACATAAGGCTCGTGGGCCGCAAACCAAAAGTCCATGTAATGGGCCTCCTTCAGGGCCTCCCAGTTTGTTCACCTGAAAACATTTTTAGAAAAACGTAAGCTAATGCTTAGTGAGTAACAACAACACATGAGCATGAAATACCATATGCTACGTTTATATGTCATGTACATAAGAATAAAGGCACATTTATGCATGAGTGGCACAAACTTGGAATGGCATAAGTATAATCTTAAAGACACTTGAAGCATAGGCTTTTGAATTAAAACGTCACACCATTTCTAAACATAATATCAGCAAGGAGAGGCGTGACGTACATAACTCATCATAAGCATTTGACATATCTTGATTCTTGTTCTAAAACATAAGTGTGTTACTACCCAACTAATATTTCTCTTCAACGTATATGACAATAACTGAATGTTTATGCATACCTATCGTGTATCAAGAAACGTATAAGTGTAAACTGAAAAGTGCATGACTTATACTACCATACCAACATAATTCGTTATCTCTAAAACATAAGGTCGAAGAAGCGAGAGACCTGTCGTAGCATGCTCCCGTAGTACATGACATAGCTTGTCATTAGTAAAACACATCATATCTTATAAGCGTGCATCTTGGCTCGCCGTATAATATAAGATATATCAAATATTACCATTCATAGTAACTTATAAAACGTAGCTTTGGAAACGTAGGTAACATAAATATCACATTGGGATACTATAGCGATTTGAACATTGTATCATAGAAGTGAGCATAACACATAACGTAATCTCCTAAAACATAACGTAGCTATCATAACCATGCCATGGCAAGCTATTGTAAGGGCATATCATGATATCGTAGAAAGGAGAGATATATTGTGACATTAATACTTATGAAGACATACATAACTTGTCGTGGGGCATTTGAATAAATTATATTCTTTGTTCTAGTACATAAGAGTGTCCTGTCTTTACATCAGAGCTAGGCTCCGCATCAGTAACCATAAAGGTCACCACATCAGTAACCGTAAAGGTCACCATAGGGCTCTTTAGGCCAACATCAGAGCTAGGCTCTGCATCAGTAACCATAAAGGTCACCACATCAGTAACCATAAAGGTCACCATAGGGCTCTTTAGGCCAACATCAGAGCTAGGCTCCGCATCAGTAACCATAAGGTCACCACATCAGTAACCATAAAGGTCACCATAGGGCTCTTTAGGCCAACATAGTAACCATGAAGGTCACACATAGTAACCATGAAGGTCACGCATAGGCTCTTTAGGCCAACATAGTAACCGTGAAGGTCACGCATAGGCTCTTTAGGCCAACATAGTAACCATGTAGGTCACGCATAGTAACCATGAAGGTCACGCATAGGCTCTTTAGGCCAACATAGTAACCATGTAGGTCACGCATAGGCTCTTTAGGCCAACATAGTAACCATGTAGGTCACGCATAGTAACCATGAAGGTCACGCATAGGCTCTTTAGGCCAATCATAAGAGCTAGGCTCAGTTATGGTGATCATAAAGGTCACACATAGGCTTATTAAGTCAATCATAAGAGCTATGCTCAGTTATGTTAACCATAAAGGTCACATCTAGACTTTTAAGCCAAGGGACGTCTCCCAATATGGCGATAGATTATTTTGTGTCCCCTATCGTAGGACCATCGTTGCTAGTTTAGGGTCTTGTCACGAAAGACCTTACATTTTGATGGTTTATTTCACGTCCCCCATCCTAGGACTATCGGGCTAGATTAAAGTCTTGCTACAAGAAGACATTGAGTTAGAGTCGTACGTTAGGAGTCTTACATCTACTTTATGTAAGCATTCTAGTGCATGGGTTTTAATTCATAACATAAGTATAGCTTGCATGCATTTCATGGTATGACATATGTAGTTGAACATAGCATTAATGCATTGAAAATGCGTGGAAAACATTGCATGGTATGGAAGTGCATTTAAAACGTTTGGAAATTAATAAAGTTTTACTCATGGTATATCATCACTCACCTCTCTCCGATAGGATGGGTGGTAGACAAGGTGTTCCTTTCTTCAAGCTTGCCCAAGCCTTCTAATGGCTTCAATCTCTTCCTTCACCTCCCTTCAAGCTCTTCTTCCTTCAATCTCCCTTGCCCTCTTTCTCCTCTCTTTTCTCCTTCTCTCAAGCGATCGGGTGCCTCTGTGTGTGTGTGTGTTTTATGTTTATATAAGAGTGTATAAAATGACACACATAGGAATAATCTCATGTGTCTCACCCTATAGACTTAAGCTACAACACAAGCTCCCATTGGTCATTCTTGACTTAAATAAGGCAATAATTAATATTAAACAATGCAAATACTAGAAATTCTCGTTAATATAAATAAATAGAGGTTCGGGATATTACAACACCCTAGATGTTCGCTATTCCTACGACGAGGAAATTGTGAGAACCCTAACACTGTGATCGAAGGTATGATCTTACTTTACAACTTATAGGTCACAGTATTACTTGATTCAGGAGCTACGCATTCATTCATCTCTAAGAAATGTGTAGACGATTTAAAATTACACACTGAATTGCTAACTATAACACTTAGCATTTAGACCCCCACTAGTGGAATAGTTGTGGTACGAGTAGGATATCCATCCAGTAGTATGCGGATAGGTACCTTTGAATTTACGATTAATTTGGTCTGAATAGACATGGAAGGATTTGATGTAATCCTTGGAATGAATTGGTTAGCAAAGAATAAAGTAGTCATACATTACAGTTAGAAGACACTAACTTTATGGCATCCTAGTGGATGTATGGTATGTTTTCCAGATGAAAATGGCATAAACTTGGTACAACCCCTTGTGACTCTTAGGGAACAACAGAAGATGGCAAAAGGATGTTTTTGTTTTCTTAGCACTTTGTCAAACGAGAGTGAAAGCCTAATCGATACCAGACAATTACCAGTGGTAGATGAATTCCCTGACATATTTCCTGAGGGTCTACTCAGAATACCCCCAGATTAGGAAATAGAATTCATAATTGAGTTATATCCAGGAATAGCTCCTATATCCATTGCACCCTATAGGATGGCCTTAGCAGAACTTAAAGAACTAAAGACACAGTTGGATGAGTAATTAAAGAAAGGGTATATCCACCATAGCACGTCGCCTTGGGGAGCACCAGTGTTATTTATGAAAAAGAAGGATGTAACCCTCAAGTTATGTATAGACTATCGGTAATTGAACAAGATTATTATTAAAAATAGATACCCACTCCTGAGAATTGCTGACTTATTTGATCAACTCAGAGGGGCAACATACTTTCTAAGAGAAATCTGAGATTGGGATACCATTAGTTGAAAGTGAGGGAGTCCGACATACCCAAAACTGCCTTTAGGACCCGATATGGTCATTTTGGATTTGTGCTGATGCCCTTTAGATTGACAATGCACCTGCTGTCTTTATGGATATGATGAATAGAGTGTTTTGAGCCCAGCTAGATCATTTTGTAATCATCTTCATAGATGATATTCTTATATACTCACCTGATGAGGAGACCTATAAGGAACACCTAAGAATCAACCTGCAAATTTTGAGGAAACATTAGCTTTACGCCTCCTTATTTATGTGTTTCTCTAAATTTATATCATTCTAATGTGCATTTGGGTCACGTTGACCAATTGAAAGTTATGTTGTAACTTATATTGGTGGTGTGAGACACATGGGATTATTTCCCATGTGCGTCTTCTTATAACATAAAACACATACACACAGATACACACACCCAACCGATAGAGAGAGAGAGAGGGAGGAGAAGAAGAGAAAGGGAAGGAGAAGGGGAGTTTGGATAGCCTCAACCCAAGCCAAGAGAGATCATTTGAAGACTTGAACAAGCTTGAGGAAGGTAACTTTCCATTCTCTCTCTACAATTGTATATGAATATGTATCTATCTTGGTGGTATGTGTTAAGTATTTGTGTATATGCATCTAGGGGTGTTGCTGTTGAGTTTGGGGGACCCCATGGGTCCCAATTACTTAATTTAGAGAGCTTGAAGCTCATTTGTTGAAGATTGGGAGTGGTGGGTTGAAAATCCCCAAATATGTGAAATGTTAGGGTTTTGAATTCTTCCTTTAGATCCCTTTGTTTTGGTTGCTTTTCGTCCCCCATTTTGAATTATTGTCTTCCTTGTAGACTAATCATTGAGCCCTAAGAGTATTGGGAAAGTTTGATTGAGTTTGGAGAGTTTTTGCGAGAGTTTGGTTCGAATTTCTGTAGCTGCGCAGTAGGGCGTTCGAACGGTGGGTTTTTTTGGCCTGGCATTTGAACTGTCCCTCTTTGTGTTCAAACGGCCAGAAAAGAGCCACCCCTATTTTTTGCCTTGGCATTCGAGCGGCCCAGGGGGTGTTCAAACGGTTGAGCTGATTCGGCCATTTGGGCCTAGGCGTTTGAACGGCCCTTTGGGCATTCGAGTGTTAAGACTATTTTGACCCTATTTTAAAATTTAGTCTTACCAAATTGAAGGCCTTTAAGCTTATTTTCAAATGGAGTCAGCCTAGAGTATGTATCCTTTGTTCGGAGTGTGTGGGATGCGTTGAAAGAATTGGTGTTCCGGGTTTCATACTTCACCCTCAACTTTATGTTCTCATTCTACATTGGGACCTTACCCTAGAGTTTAGTCTCGCTCTTCCATTGAAAAAGTGGGGTGTTAGTGAGTCGGAGTCGGGAGATTTGAGTGCTTAGTTGGTTTATGTGTTATTACTTTGCCATAAAACCTTGTATTGATGTTTCTATACTTCTATGTGCATTTTGTGTAGGAACACCTTGTTTATCACCCGTTCAATTAGAGAGAGGTGAGTAACGATATGCCATGAGTAAAACTCTATTATTTTCCAAATGTTTTAAGCTCATTTGTATATCATAAATGTTTTCCATATCTTTCGATGCATCAATGATTACGTTCAATTACAAATGTTATATTTCAAGTGCATGTAAGTTATATTTATGTTATGAATAAAAACCATGGGCTATAATATTTAAAATGAAAGAGATGCTAAGTTTCCAATATATGGTGCCAACTCGGGTCTTCTCGTGGCAAGACCTTAATCTAGCCCGATAGTCCTAAAATAAGGGATAGGAAATAAACTATCTATGTTGGGAGACGTTCCTGGCCTAAAGAGCCTTAGCGTGGCCTACATAGTTACTATGGAGCCTAACTCATATGCCGAGTTGTAGCACACTTATGTTTTAAGCCGAGAACTATGTTATGTTTAAATGTTTTATGACAAGTTATGAAATGATATATCAAGAGTAATGTTATGTTGCATCTCTTCTTATGATACTATGTTTCAAAATGTTGGAACATTTCAAATGATGTTTACGTTACCTATGAATTCCAAGCATACGTTTATTACGTTCAAAAGTTCATATCCTTTCGCATAAATGATTATCTATCCTTATACGTTGGATATAATTGTCCATGATATTTTCTCACTCATGCATCATTGTTATTCACTAAGCATTAGCTTACGTTTCTTAAATAATTTTCAAGTAGCCAATCCGGGAGGCCCTAGAGCAAGGCCATATGTGGATTTTGAGTTACAGCCCAAGGGCCTGTGTTTTGTAATATGTTTGAGGGTAGGACCCCAATGTTTTGTAATAGTATAATATTATAACTTTAGTGAGCCTTGAGTAGGCTCATATGTATATTATGATTTAGATTAGGCACAACTCTGCCATGTATTACACAGATTATGTTTTTAAGTTATAAAAAGTTCTATTTTTCCGTAATTATGCATCATTTTATATAATTATGCATAAGTGATCAACCAGTTTATGTAATGCGGCCTTGGGTAGTCTTGCTATTGGCCAGTTATGTACCCTAAATCCGTATTGGCCGAGTTATTTGGTGTGACACTTAAGGCATGTAGGGTCAAAAGAAAGGATAGCAGTAGATCCTGCAAAGATAAAAACAGTCATAGATTGGAAGAGACCTCTACTGTATCAGATATTTGAAGTTTTCTAGGATTAGTAGGATATGACCAACAAATGTGATGAAGCATTCCAACTACTGAAGGAAAAACTAACTACCGCACCCGTTCTCACTCTTCCAGTAAGTGGAAAACCTTATATAGGTTGCATTAATGCCTCCAATAGAGGGTTAGGATGTGTTTTG
Organism: Euryodendron excelsum; assembly: GCA_033060915.1. Taxonomy (NCBI): domain Eukaryota; kingdom Viridiplantae; phylum Streptophyta; class Magnoliopsida; order Ericales; family Pentaphylacaceae; genus Euryodendron; species Euryodendron excelsum. The sequence goes on from CM065386.1 coordinate 38,816,451, forward strand.
ATGCAAGAAGGAAAAGTTGTGGCCTATGGATCAAGACAGCTCAAAAAGAACGAACATAACTATCGTACTCACAACCTATAAATGGCCACAGTAATCTTTATGCTAAAGATCTAGAGATGTTACTTATATAGAGAAAAGTTCGAGTTACTTACAGACCATAAAAGTCTTAAATACCTCACCACTCAGAAGGACTTAAACTTAAGACAAAGAAGATGGGTAGAATACATGGAGAACTACGACTTCACCTTACAATATCATCTGGGCAAGGCAAATGTTGTGGCAGATACCTTAAGTAGGGAAAATCAAGAACATATGAGTAGTATTGTATTAGAAAATAGAAGGCTATTCAGTTACTAGAATCCTATGAAGGACTAAAAAATAGGGAAAGAGTACTGTTTAGCATTTGAATACAATCCCAAACATTAGAAAAAGTCAGACAAGCCCAACAAGGGAATTCAAACATACAAGAGATAAGGGAAAAAATGGAAAAAGGAACGATTGAACCAGGATGGGCCATAGGTGCTAAAGGTGAACTCCGATTCAAAGATAAGTATTTTGTGGTAAGAGAGGACGAGTTAAAACAAAAGATTCTGTCTAAAGAACACCATTCTAAATTTACGATCCATCTAGGAAACACCAAGATGTACCAAGATCTTAAGTGACAATATTATCAGAAGGGAATGAAGAAGGACGTCATAAAATTTGTGGAATATTGCCTCACCTACCAACAAGTAAAAGCTGAACACCAACGACCAAGTGGATTATTACAACCCTTGCCAATAGCAGAGTGGAAGTGGGAACACATCACCATAGACTTCATCATCAAACTACCCAAAACCCATCAAGGATGGGATACGATTTGGCTAATTGTAGACCAGTTGACAAAAAATACTCATTTCTTACCTATTAAGTCTACCGACAGATTTAGTACACTAAGCAGATTGTATCTAAAAGAGGTACTACAATTGCATAGAATGCCTAGAACCGTTGTATCAGATCGAGACCCAAAGTTTGCTTCGTAGTTTTGCCAAAGTTTACAAAAAACCTTAGGAACCCCGGTACGTATGAGTACAGCCTACCACCCACAGACGGATGGTCAATCCGAGAGAATTATCCAAATCCTAGAGGATATGCTTCATGCTTATGTGTTGGATTTTCAAGGAAGTTGGAGTGATCATATACCATTGGCTGAGTTCGCCTATAACAATACTTACCAAACATGTATAGAAATGGCCCCATATGAAGCATTGTATGGGTGGCCTTGCTGAGCACCTAACTATTGGTTAGAACCTGTCGATAAACTCTTATACAGACCAGAGATCATCTGTGAAACCACAGAGAAAGTAAGTCTCATACAAGAATGGCTTAGAGCTGCCCAAAGCTAACAAAAGAGTTATGCAAATCAGCGTAGAAGACCTTGTTGCGCCTAGATTTTTTGCACTCGAGGAATATACACACAAGCGGAAAAAATACTGTACTCTCTCGTTAGAACTCATCCTCCGAGAAGAATGAGTGCGACTAGGTTTGAATTGAAAATTGATTTGAACAAAGGGCTTTTGAAAAATAGTTGGAGTCGCCACCTAACTTGATTAAGGTGAGTTAGGTCACCTAAAAACTAAGCACAATCCGAAGACTACACTTAGGGTTTTTGAAAACGGTTTTGAAAATACTTCCTCAAGAGAGGGTTTTTAGGAAAACAGGTTATTTAGCAACCTTTAAAAATATTTAAGCCCTTTTTTTAAAATGACTCCATTTTGGTCTTTTGAAATTAGTGATCTTAGGTTCGGAGGTTGGTTACGTGTAGGGAAGACGCACTAAACCATGACCCTACCCAACCCTTGCTGTACGTACAAGTCTATTTATCCTAAATTCACTTATGAGAGTCTTCAACTAACAAATGTCCAATCCTATCAACTTTAGAAAAGAATTTTTAAAAGAATGATGCATGATATGCAATTGCAAGAGAAGAGAATTTGAAAATAGATTTGGAAAAGAACTTGATTTGATTTGAAAAGAGATTTGAAAAAATATATTTGATTTTGAAAGAAAGTTTTAGAAAGTGCAAATAGAAATTTGAAAACAGATTTTGGAATTGGAAATTGAAAAAAGCTATGGAAATAGAAGCTTAAAAAAGGTTGTGACATTGGAGATTTGAAAAAAAATGTGGAATTGAAAATTTGAAAAAGGTTGTGACCGCATCCATGAGGGTTGCCTACGTATCCTTTTTTGAGAAATCAGGTCAGTCGTAGTTCGGAAAAAAGTCCAATAGAAAATAGAAGGATTGATTGGAAGAAGAGATTTTGAATTGAAAAAGGGAATAGAGGAATGGAAATTGGAATTTGGAATTGAAAAGATTAGACTTTGATTTGGAAAGATAGAAGTTTGGAAAACCTAGACTTAGGAAGATAGGATTTGGACTTGAGATTAGGAAAGATTTGACTCGAATGTTAGGCTTAGAAGATTAGGAAAGATTGGATTTAGAAAAGGTTCGAATTAGGAAAGTTTCATTTTAGGAAAGTGTCATTTTAAGAAAGGTTCGATTTAGGAAAGTTTCATTTTAGGAAAGTTTTGGTCTAAGAAAGTTTCATTTTAAGAAAGGTTTTGAAATAAGAAAGGTTTTGTTTTAAGAAAATTTTGAAATTGGAAAGTTTTGAATTTGGAACATTTTGAAATAAGGAAGTTTTGAAAGAAAGAAAGTTTTGAGTTTAGAAAGTTTTAGATTTGGAAAGATTTGAAGTTTAAGAAAGTTTAGAATTTTAGAAGGATTCAAAGTTTGAGTTTTAGAAATTCTTGAAATTAGGAAAGGTTTAAATTTAAGAAAGATTTGAAAACTTAGATTTGAATTTGGAAAGTCAAAATTTGGAAAGGTATGGAATTAGGAAAGGGTGGAATTAGGGAAGATTTGAAAACTTAACGTTTAAGGAAAGATTTGAAAGTTTTGGGAAACTTATGGTTTAGGAAGGTACTAGATTAGGAAGGATTAAGATTCCTATTTCCTAAAACAAGGGATTGGATTTTGTTTCTAAAGAGGTGATTTGATTTCGTTTCCAAAAACGGAGGATTGTATCTAATTTTCTAAACGGGAAGATTGGATTTGCTTTCCAAAAGGGAAGATTGGATTTGGCATAAATTTGGAAAGGGAAGTTTTAGAAACCCTAGATTTGGAAGACTACAGTTTTGATGTAGAAAATAGGTTTTGGAAACTTATGATTTTGATGTAAAAAGGGAGATTTTAGAAATCTAGGTTTTAAGGCAAGATTGAAAATCATGTTTATGGGAAGAAAAATTAGGGTTTCCAAATCGTGGGTTCTAGGGCTTGACTTGGGCTCTAAGGAAGAAGATCTTGGAAAGTGAGTTTTTAGAAAGGGAGATTTTTTGAAGGAAATTCTAGAGAGGAGTTTTTAGAAAGTGTGTTTTGGGAAAAGCATTTTTGGAAAGGAGCTTGAAAAAGAGTTTTTGAAAAATAGATTTTCAGAGGGAGTTTTTAAAAACAATTTTGGAAAGAAGATTGGAGAGAGTTTTTAGAAAGTATGTTAGAAAATAGATTTTTAGAGGGAGAGATTTGAAAAGAGAGTTTTTAAAAAGTATATAAAAATGTCTCATTTTCCTAAAGCGATTCTAACCATAAGAAGGCTAGAACCACTTTAGGATAGTGGTTTTGAAAACAACAATGATTTAAAAATATAGACCATATTGGTCACTTTAAATATAACACTTTCCTAAAGTAACCCTAGCCATGGAAATGCTAGAATCACCCTAGGATTGTGATTTTGAAAACAATTTTGGAAAAATAAGATTTTGATGCAAGTTTTGAAAACTAATTTGATGCAAGCTTTTAAAAACAAGTTTAAAAACGAATTTTGAAAGAATGTAAGATTATGATATACGCAATACAAGTTGGGGTCGTGAACATACAAGGTTAAAGGCTTCACCACATAATCAAGGGGGCTGAACCCACGTGGTCTCTGGTTAGACTAAATGAAAACCCCCGACATAGTGACCTTCCAATAGCCTAATCCTACACATGGACCAGGAAATTCCTTGTTTCAAGCATGCAAGAAAAGGGGGGAAGAAGATGGGGGATTAAAATAGAAGACAACCCAAGTGGGCTCAGGGAGAGAAGAGAGAGGGGGGAGATGCGTAAACTTAAATAGAAAGCCTGATGAGAATGCAAATATCATATTTTTATCCCTTAATGTTTAATCTTTTATACTTATTTGGTACCTAAAGATACTCACTATTCTTATATTTTGACTTAGGGTGCTATGGAATGCCCAGGAAAAGGATCCTAGCTGAAAAGGGACGAATTTGAGCAAAAAATACACGCAACGTTTGAAGGACCGTTCGAACGGTCCCAAGAGGCATTCGAACGGTAATAGATGCGTTTGAACGCTACGTCAAACAGATACACGTCAAGTTCAGGTTCGAAGAGCGTTCGAAGGATTTAGAGAACATATTTTACCGTTCGAAGTGCGTTCGAATGGTGGCAATGGTGTTCGAATGGTCGTGCACAGCTGCAGATTTTCAAAAGCCTATAAAAGCTAGGACTATTTTGTTTCTAGGGTTGTTGACGTTTTTCATATTATTCGAGGTCATTATTTGAGTTGTTTTCATGGCCCTGCGTAGCTAAACTTTGAATCTTGGTCAAAGGAGACAGAAACCTCAGAATTAATAATAAACTGTGAGATCTAATTTGTTTTCACTATTTGATTTATGCTTTGAGTATCGAATGTTGTTCTATGCCTATTTTCATGATTGTCTTGTTTAATCACTAGGAGGCCTACTAGTTTATTAATCATTGGAATCTACTGCTGAGTTAGATATCAATTCCGTAATTGTTTGATTCCTCTAATTTGTGAAGAAACTGAGATTTAATGATTTACTATGTTGGGAATTATTATATCTTAGGAAGGGCATTAGACTAAATTAAATGCAACTGCTTGTGCTTTTAGTTTCATCGATCTCTCTAATTCTTAAGGCTGCTGCTAGATTAAACCTTGTATGCTTTTCCTGGGTTGTTTAATAGTTAGGGTTAATCAGATCGCTTGTTTCTTATTAACTATGACTAAGGAGAGATAGAAAAATAGTTCCGACGGTGAATATTCAAGAGTGAATTGACATGTTTGCGTCGATGATCAGTTGTAAATTTCGATGGTGGATGTTGACCTAGACTAAGGTTTGTTCTTTTGAATGATTTCAATACTTTAATCTGAATTGTTTCGTAGCTGTGATTATTAAAATAGTTTTCACTAAATCCAAAACCCCCCAAGCCTTGTTCACATAGCATAAAACTAGGCTAAACATTCTTCGTGAGAACGATTCTTACTTGCGCTACTACATATTTGTTTTTCGGGTATCGGTTCTATTTTTGGGTGTTCGCGACAGCACAGCAAATTTGGGCGCCGTTGCCGGGGAGTGATTTTAGTTAATTTTTGTGCTTCTTCTGATCTTTATTTCATTCGGAAAAAAAAATATTTCAATTAATTTCATTACTCTAGATCTTGTTTCTGAATTGTTTTCAGGGTTAGTTAGAGTTTTCTTAAGTGTTTATGAGCATAACTCGATCTTCTAATCAAGGTGATTTGCAGTGTGATCCAGAAATAGAGAGAACTTTACACAGGTCAAGAAGGGATGCTCAGCGAAATTCTGTAGAGAATGATCCAGCTCTTGATTCCCTATTTGCTAGCAATTCTAATTCAGAAGAGGAGGAAGTCATGGCTGGAAATCAAACTTTGAAACAACTTGCTGCACCTGATCTGAACCAACAACCCTCATACATAACATTCCCTACTTTAGATGTTCCTACTAACTTTGAATTAAAATCTGGATTAATACATCTCTTGCCCAGTTTTCATGGTCTTGTAGGTGAAGATCCCCACAAACATCTAAAGAAGTTTCATGTAGTGTGCACGAGTATGAAACCCACGGGAGTGACTGAAGAGCAAATTAAATTAAGAGCTTTCCCGTTTTCTTTGAAGGATTCGGCTAAGGATTGGCTCTATTATCTACCCTCCAAAAGTATTACCAGATGGAACGAGATGAAAAGATTATTTTTGGAGAAATATTTTCCAGCTTCAAGGGCAGCCAACATTCGAAAAAAAATTTGTGGTGTGAGACAGCACAATGGTTTTCATGACGTAAATATTTCCTCCATTGAACAACAAATTGCAAGTCTAACTTCTCTTGTTTGTCAAATGGCTGTAGGTAATATGCAAACAGTGAAGGCTTGTGGAATCTATTCAATAGCAGGGCATCCAACCGATATGTGTCCAACTCTTCAAGAGGAACCCATGGAGCAAGTGAATGCAGCAGGTGGTTTTCCTGGACAACCGTAAAGAAAGTATGATCCATATTCGAACATGCATAACGTGGGACGGAGGGATCACCCCAATCTTAGCTATGGGAATCCACAAGTAAGTCAGCCCGTGATTCAAAATCGTCCAAGTTACCAACAATATAAGCAACCATACCCCCCTAGACAAGAACTGGGCCAAACTTCTGATTCAGGTATGTCTTTAGAAGATATTGTTAAGTCTCTTGCCACTAATACTTTGCAATTTTAGTGGGAGACAAAACAATTTCAACAAGAGGCGAGGGCTAGTATTCAAAGTCTGGACAATCAGATGAGCCAGATGGCAACCGCAGTTAGTCGGCTAGAAGCCCAAAGTTTAGGAAAATTACCCTCTCAAACAGTAGTAAATCCAAGAGAAAATGCAAGTGCAATCATCTTGAGAAGTGGCAAAGAGATTGAGGTTCCAGTAAAGGCAGCTCCTACACCGTCGAACCAAGAAAAGGAGAAAAATATCATAGCAGACGAGAATGTCCCCAATGACGATGACGTACCTAAGCGCAAGTTCCCACCTCTTTCTGATTATAAACCTATACCTCCTTTTCCTCAGGCTTTAGCAGAATCTAGAAAAGATGATCAAACTAAAGATTTATATGAGACTTTTCGTAGATGCGAGGTAAATATTCCACTTTTAGAAGCTATCAAACAAGTACCTCATTATGCCAAATTCCTTAAAGAATTGTGTACAATTAAGAGGAAACAGAAACTTAAAGGATGTGAGAATATGAGAGTAGGGGAGAATGTTTTTGCAGTTATTCAAAGGAAACTCCCTGCGAAGTGCAAGGATCCAGGTATGTTTACTATCCCTTGTACGATAGGTAACACTAGATTTGAGAAGGCCATGATTGATTTAGGAGTTTCTATTAATGTCATGCCATATTCTATATATACTTCTTTGAAACTTGGACCTTTGAATAAAACTGGTGTTGTGATTCAATTGGCTGATAGATCTAATGCTTATCCTAAGGGTGTAGTTGAAGATGTTCTTATACAACTTAACGATTTGGTTTTTCCTGCTGATTTTTATGTGCTTGATATGGAAAATGGAGACCAAAATGCCCCTATTTTGTTAGGAAGGCCATTTTTAAAGACATCTAAGACCAAGATGCATGTCCATAGTGGCACGCTTACCATGGAATTTGATGGTGAAATTGTTAAGTTTAATATTTATGATGCCATGAAATACCCTTATGATCATAATCTTGTTTATTCTATTGATGTGATTGATTCTTTAGCATAAGAAGTTTTTGAACTTGATGGACAAGATGTATTGGAAGTTGCCATCAATAAGCATCTTGAGGAAGAAAATGGAGAGTTAGCACTGAGTACTGATCTGCAAGAAATTGTTGCAGCACTGAATGATTTTTCGAAGTTACTACAGTTATGTGACGTGCCTTATGTTGCATTACATGTTTCTAACGAGAGGCCTTTACCCTTTGTTTTGCAGGCCCCTATTCCAGATTTGAAGCCTCTCCCCAGTCACCTCAAATATGTGTTCCTTGGAGACAGAGAAACATTACTAGTGATCATCTCCAATCAACTTTGTGAGTTACAAGAAGAAAAACTTGTGCATCTCCTAAAGGAGCATAAGACGGCTATTGCCTGGACAATTGCAAATATTTCCTTCGCTTGAACAGATAAGATCAAGAGTGATGCCAACTACTATGTGTAGGATGACCCATGAAGAAGGAAGTATTGAGTCGAGCCCACGACAATATACAAAGGCACTGCTTGGGAGGCAACCCAAGAGAAGTTCATTTTTCTTTTTTTATTTTCGCATTTATATATTAGTTATCTCTGCCCTTTCTGTGCATTTTACTTTACATTGGGGACAATGTAAGTTTTAAGAGTGGGGGAGGGGATTTAGGTTGTGTTTTTTGTATTTGTTTAATAAAAAAATAATAATAAAAATAAAAATAAAAAAATAAAACAATAACAAGATTCAATTAAGCTTGAAGAATTCATAACATGATTGAATAAGTAATCTTCCAACTTAGAATTAATTAGTCTAGTTATTTTACTTGATATTGGAGTGACTGAATTTGGTAGACAAAAGCCGATGAGATTTTGATCCTTTAGACTGACACATCCATATCAGTCACTATTTTCTTTCATGTGAGATATTCTTCCTTGGATTTGTTTCTCTAGAACTTGCCTTGATTCTCTTTGAGGTCATATTGACACATGCATGCATGAACATGATTAAGGTCATTTTTGTTATAAGCTACATAAGCCAAATAGCCTACCTTGTAATTAATTTTTCCCTTTGTGAACCCCTTTGAGCTTGATATGTCATTATTGTGAACTCACATTACAACCTTTAAACCCGAAAAATAATAATGCATTTACCCAAGCCGTAGAGCTAGTGGAGCATTGTTCATCCTTATGATATGTATGGGTGCGCGAGAAATAAGTGTGGGGTTGTCCGGAATTGTGGTAGAGCTATGGTTGGTGAAAAGGAACGTGTTTTCATTCTCAATTCATGAGTTCCATTGTTGATGTAATTTTGAAAAGAAAAAAAAAAAGAAGAGAAAAAAAAAGTAAAAGGAAAAAAAACACAGAGAAGGGAAGTGATGGAGGAATTGCTTTTAATGTTAAAAATTATCCATGTTCATAATTCCTCCTAAAATTCTAAGAGATGGGTCTGTTTATATGGGATTTATACAAAGATAGAAGTTGTTGAATGGAGTGATTGGTTTTATATGTTTTATATATTCGAAATTGGGTTGATTCATTTTTGCTCCACTAGTTTCGATGGCTTTTGAGTTACATTCCCAAATATTTCCCACCTTGATCCTAAACCCCGTTATAACCCTTGAAAAGTCCTTATGATTCGTGTTCTGTATGTGATCTTAGTGATGGAGAATGAGAAGATATGCGAGCCTATGGTAGATCATTTTCATTGGAATGAGTTTGAATGATACACATACCCTTTAAATACATGAGAGTAGAGTGTTTATATCTGTAAGGGTCTACATATTCAGTTTACTCCATCTTTAAGTGGAAATGCTTGCTAAGTGATTGTGAGTTGTTCAAGAATGTTGTTCATGATATGTTATGAGTTTTGAAGAGTTTGGTTGTTCTTTGTTGAGACTTTGATATCTTAGGAAAGTGAGTTTGAGTTCCGCTCGAGGACGAGCAAAGCTTAAGTGTGGGGGAATTTGATGAGAATGCAAATATCATATTTTTATCCCTTAATGTTTAATCTTTTATACTTATTTGGTACGTAAAGATACTCACTATTCTTATATTTTGCCTTAGGGTGCTATGGAATGCCCATGAAGAGGATCCCAGTTGAAAAGGGATGAATTCGAGCAAAAAATACACGCAGTGTTCGAAGGACCGTTCGAACGGTCCTAAGAGGCGTTTGAACGCTATACCAAACGGATACACGTCAAGTTTAGGTTCGAAGAGCATTCGAAGGATTCAGAGAACATATTTTACCGTTCGAAGTGCGGTCGAACGAGCCTGATCCATTCAAACGGTGGCAAGGGCGTTCAAACGGTCGTGCGCAGCTACAGATTTTCAAAAGCCTATAAAAGCTGGGACTGTTTTGTTTCTAGGGTTGTTGACGTTTTTCATATTATTCGAGGTCATTATTTGAGTTGTTTTCATGGCCTTGCGTGGCTAAACTTTGAATCTTGGTCAAAGGAGACAGAAACCTCAGAATTAATAACAAACTGTGAGATCTAATTTGTTTTCACTATTCAATTTATGCTTTGAGTATCGAATGTTGTTCTATGCCTATTTTCATGATTGTCTTGTTTAATCGCTAGGAGGCCTACTAGTTTATTAATCATTGGAATCTACTACTGAGTTAGATATCAATTCCGTTATTGTTTGATTCCTCTCATTTGTGAAGCAACTGAGATTTAATGATTTACTGTATTGGAAATTATTATATCTTAGGGAGGGCATTCGACTAAATTAAATGCAACCGCGTGTGCTTGTGTTGTTTAGTTTCATTGATCTCTCTAATTCTTAAGGCTGCTGCTAGATTAAACCTTGTGTGCTTTTCGTGGGTTGTTTAATAGTTAGGGTTAATCAGATCACTTATTTCTGATTAACTACGACTAAGGAGAGACAGGAAAATAGTTCCAACGGTGAATATTCAAGAATGAATTGATATGTTTGCATCGATGATCAGTTGTAAATTCCGATGGTGGATGTTGACCTAGACTAAGGTTTGTTCTTTTGGTTGATTTCAATACTTTAATATGAATTGTTTCATAACTGTGATTATTAAAATAGTTTTCATTAAATCCAAATCCCCCCAATCCTTCTTCACATAGCATAAAATTAGGCTAAACACTCTTCGTGGGAACGATCCTTACTTGCACTACTACATATTTGTTTTTCGGGTATCGGTTTTATTTTTGGGTGCCCGCGACAATACACCAGAGCCTACCTTGTGTCTTCTTTATTTTACTTTGCTTTGCGCGCTTTGCTTTTCTTGCTTTCCTTTAGTCTTCGCTTTAGTCTTCGTCTTGATCTTCGAGAGCTTCAGTTTGTAGCACTTCAAGTCTTCAATGGATGCTTTGGAGGCTAGTGTATGAGTGTATGTGAGTGTATATGAGTGTATATGAGGCTAGGGTTTGTGGATGGAGGCTAAGGTTTGGAAACCCTAAATGAGACTAGGGTTTTGGGAGGCTGCGAGCTCTGTATATTGAATAATAGGGTTTTTAGACTGAGTTTGCAGACCTCTTTCATGCTGGAGGAGGCTCTATATTTATAGAGAGAGGAATGACCTAGCGCCTGTTGCAGTGGTGCCAGGCCAAATAACCTTATGGCGCCACTAGGAGTGGCGCTAGGCCAAATTTTGGCTTGGCACCACTACTAGTCACGCCAGCCACTTAGGAAAGTTTTAAGGTCGGCAAGCAACGTATCTTTAGAAGATTTGGGCACCTGTACTAGTGACTACCCTGCAATTTTTAGCCTGGCTTCACTAGGAGTGGTTTCACAAGGTTCGAAAATGATTTAAGGGACCGGGAATGGCCCGGAAGGTCGAAAAGGGACAGGAACCCTTAGAATAGGGTCCTGGGGAGTAATGGACTTGAAAAAGGATGACAAGATATGTCAGAAGGGTTGATCGGGCCATTACGGGCAAAACGGTCAACCAGGCCAGAAAACGATCGGGATGGACTCGGAATGTCCCAGAAGAATACTCAAGGTCTAAAAACATTATTTAGAATGTTCCCAGGAGGTTACTGGTTTGATACCCAAAGCCGGTGTGGTTGGAAAAGGCGACCGGCCCACCAAGGACAAAACGTCATTTCACACCAAATTTGTCGGAACTTACTCGGAATGATCCGGAAAGATAAAGGAAGGCTGGGAATACTATAAAAAGCATTTTCGAAAGGTTACCGGTTTGATATCCAAAGCTGGTGTGGTCCCCGGGGCGCTCGGATGCCTAGGGGCAAAATGGTCATCTTGACGGAAAAGTCTCAGAATTGGCCCGAAATTGGCTAGAAGGCACCTAATCATGCCGGATTGACTTTAAGACAATCTTGGAAATGTGGAATTATCGTTCTGAGGACTTAGTTACTTTCTCGAGAAACGTGCCAAAAATGACCCTAGGGTCAATTTGGTCATTTTTCACCGTAGTGGGCTAGTAGACACTGGTGTTGACCTGGGTTTTGAGTGTTTCCACCACTCTGACAGCGGTCTCGTGATACAGAGGTTTGTTGGCAATTCCCTATATCGATGTTTGCGAGTACTTCCGCTACTCTGATAGTTCGCGATCATTCCCGGGACTACCTAATCTCGGGAAGCTACTAAATAGACTTAGCGCCTGAGGAATCAACTTTCACAAATAGGCATGCTGAAACAGACATTTCTGCATTGGCAGGCTAGTAGGCACCAAAGGTGGACCGTTCTACCATCTAGGGGACTTGCGGTCTCGTCCCGGCCGACGGGTTTGAAGGGACTTACCATTCCGAAGAGTTCGCTCGGAAACGTGCCGGATTGGAGGGTCTTACTACCTTGAGGAATCAACTTTCTTGAAAGGTGTGCCAAATTTAATTGGAATTAGAATTGGAATTGGAATTAGAAATGGAATTGGAAAAGGGGACTTACCGTCTTCGGAAAGACGTGCCTGTTGGAATTGGACCGAACATTACCCCCAAGGACATTTTGATCATTTTGCCTCTATTCGGGCTCAGCAGGCCTGCGAAGCAGTTTGATTGAAGGGATTAGACTTAAAAAGTTGACTTGAGTCAGAATATGTCCATATTGACTTGAATACAAGTCTAGACGGACTGTAGACTGTCGAGCGGTCAAAAATGAGGTACTTACAGACCCTTAGCATTTCAGGTAGGCGACCAAGTGTTCTTAAAGGTAATGCCCCATAAAGGTGTGATCCGTTTTGGCAAGAAAGGGAAGCTTGCACCTCTATTTATTGGACCTTTCCATATTTTGGAAATAATTGGGCAGGTGGCATACCATCTAGAATTACCTTTGGAACTAGATCAAATACACGACGTATTCCATATATCTATGCTGAGACGATACCACCCTGACCCTACTCATAAAATTCAATGAGAGAATATCGCTGTATAACTTGATCATTCCTACGATGATGGATCGAGTAAGATAGTGGACCGTCAAGTAAAAGTATTAAGAAATAAAGGATCCCCTTAGTCAAGGTAATATGGCAACACCACGGGGAAGAAGAAGCAACATGGGAAACAGAGACAGATATGAGAACAAGGTACTCTCACCTATTCGAGACTAATTTTTTGAATGAAATTTCTTAAATGAGGTAAGATTGTAATACCTGTGATTTTCTAATTGTCCACATTACACCCTAATAAGACTAGAATGTCCGTCACTTGAAAATTAGGCTAGAATTTTTTTTTTAAACTGTAGTTAAATAGTAAAATTCAAGCACAACATCGTACTCGCATATAGTAGTGCTGGGAAGCATCTATGCCATAAACTGACTCTTCCTCCATTAATTAAGACTTCATATGTTAGTAAGGGCGCCTCGGATATGGCTTATTTAAATAGATTCAAACATCACATGCAAGATGATATTTTTTTAAGCCATTATATTAATTCTCCTTTATTTATTTATTTTTTTAACACCACTGGCTTAATAGCCTGATATATTTAGCTTGTAATATATTGTAAATACATATACATTACAGTGCACCCTTGGCTACATGCATGGCCAACTTTTGCCTTAATATATACATTCATAATTGATGCTTATATTATATAGTTAGTGATGTTAGTGCACTATTAACTCATAAACAAATAACTCACTTTGATTACACACACCCACCCTACTATAACACACTCACTACGAGCTGGTCATACATAGAGAGAGAGTAAGGGAGTTTTTTTCATATAACCAAGACAGGAAAGAGAGAAAGGGAACTTCCCCATGAACCAACCAGCATAAGTAATTGTGCAACCCACATATTACATGTATATTATTCCACTTAGTGGTTGATATTAGAGAGAGAGAGAGAGAGAGAGAGAGAGAGGGAGAGAGTTCATTATACATATAACCCGAGAGAGATATACAAGGTGAGAAAACTCCCCACATACAACTAAAGCACAAGCATGAACCATAACCCACATACCATATATATATTATTTGTAAGCCACCTTGTGGTTAGATTTAGAGAGAGAGAGAGAGAGAGAGTGAGTGAGAAATATAAAGAGAGAAAGAGAGAGCCCATAGGAGTGGGAGAAACTCCCAATACATCAACCAAAACCTAAGTTTACACCATAACCTCTATATAACCCAAATGCTAAATATATAATGGCCATGCAAACCCTTAGTGGTCGGCCAAAGAGTAAGATGAAGTGAGATATAAAGAGAGAAGGAGGAACCCGAGTGGAGGTGCCCATGCAGTCGACCAACCCACCACCCACTTTGACCACACCCACTCGCCACATATGTATATATACAGAGCTGAAGACCTACACCCCTCCCCTAGTGTAGTTCGAATTGTAAAGAGAGAGAATACAGAGAGAGAGAGAGAGCAAATGGGGAAGAAGAAGTCGGGTAAAGAGAGACAGTGAAGAAAAACAATCGAAGCAAGGTAGGGACCCTCTCCTCATCCCTTCACCATCCTAAACCCACTGAAACCCTGCCCCCATCCTCGTCGTAACACTAGCTAAACCTAAGAGAAGAAAATAGGCGTCACACGGTTTATTTAGCAAAACTAATTAAGCCAAGGCTTGAGGCCTATCACAGGGGCTTGAGGCTCCTCCTGGACCTCCAAGGAATCCATGAGACGCCTCATTCCTCTGTGCATGGGCTGGAATGGCCCTGAAAACCAAGGTACGCCGAAAATAATGGCAATATATGTAACTCTAGCCACCGGCAACCATTGCAGACGAGACTGGTTGGGGCTTCTTCATTTCGACATTAGAAACAAGTTTCATACAGAACACTTCTCTAGAAAACCACGGGAAGGTGGTCAAAAGCTCAGTGATAGGTCTGGAACCCTAGGGTTCTGCCTTGCAGCCGAGTTTTCTAGCCATAACGACCACCTCTGGCCACTGTTAGTCAAGCTTTGGCCATGAGTGTGTAGCCCAAGTCCTTGCTAATCTTTGAGACACACATGCATGGCCAGAAAGACCACGGATCGATGACAATCGATAAGAGACCCCAGTCCTATGAGGAAGAAGATGAAGGCATTGTCTTTCTTCCCCAAGCGCGGGTGGTGGTGCGTGTGGGTGCATCCCACACTCTCTCGATCTGAAATTTTTATGATGTGTTTAAGACACCTAAACAAGCCTTCCCTTATTTTTCAAGAAATTTATGATATTTATACGATTTTCGGTTAATTAAAAACAATGATTGAACATAGAAAATGATATAAAATACAATATCAAAGGGAATAATCTAAAATACAATATCATTTGCCATGATATCTCAAAAAAAAAATAAATAAATAAGGAACCCAAAAATGAGAGAGTATGGGTCACTGGACCTCCTGGTGTAAATTCCAGATAATCCATTTTCGTTCCGACACCGGATAACTTTCGTTCCTCACGTGAGATGAGAAGGATTTCAAGGACCAACCCCCCCCCCCCCCCCCAAAATTACCCATTGTATTATGATTATTTCTTTATTTTAACACTGTTAAACTAGTTATAAGAACTATAACCCTTGAACAATGAGAAAATGGGTAATTGTGGTAATTATTGATAACTGAACAAGAAGGCTAACTACTGTCGCGCCCATATTTTTTGCACTCAAGGAATACTCACACAAGCGGAAAAAATGATGTACTCTCTCGTTAGAACTCACCCTCCTAAAAGAATGAGTGCGACTAGGTTTGAATAAAGGGCTTTTAAAAAAGATTTGAAGTCGCCACCTAACTTGATTAAGGTGAGTTAGGTCACCTAAAAACTAAGAATAATCCAAAGACTACACTTAGGGTTTTTGGAAAACGATTTTGAAAATATCTCCTCAAGAGAAAGTTTTTAAGAAAAACAGGTTGTTTGGCAACCTTTGGAAAACATTAAGTCCTTTTTTGAAAATAACTCCTTTTGGACTTTGAAAACAGTGATCTAGGTTCGGAGGTTGGTTACGTGTAGGGAAGATGCACTAAGCCATCACCCTACCCCGCCCTTTCGGTACCTACATGTCAATCTACCCTAGATTCACCTATGAGAGTCTTCAACCAACTTATGTTCAATCCTAACCACTTTGAAAAAGGTTGCTTAAAAAGACATGATGCATGAGATGCAAGTGCAAGATAAGAGACTTTATTTGGAAATAGATTTGAAAAGAAGAATTTGATTTGATTTTAGAAGAGATTTGAAATTGGAATTGAAAGAGATTTCAAAATAGTTATGAAATTGAAAACTTGAAAAATGTTGTGGGATTGGAGATTGGAAAGAAGTTATAGAAATAGAAATTTGAAACATGTTGTGGAACTTGAGATTTGAAAAATGTTGTGGAATTTGAAATTTGAAAGAAGTTGTGACCGCACCCATGAGGGTTGCCTACGTATCCCTTTGGTGGAATCAGGTCAGCCGTAGTTCGGACAAGAGTCCGATTGAAAATAAAAGAGTTGATTTGGAAGAAAGAGATTGAATTGGAAATTGGATTGGAAGATTAAGAGATTGAACTTTGATTGGAAGATTTGAAAAGATTGATTTTGAAAGACTTGGTTTTAGAAAACCTAGACTTAGGAAAGACTTGAGACTTAGAAAAGATTTGACTTGTCCTGGAAGGATTTTAGAAAAGATTTGACTCAAAAGTTGGACTTGAAAGATTTGGGAAAATTGGATTTAGGAAGGGTTCGAATTTTGGAAAGTTTTCGAATTAGGAAAGTTTCAACTTAGGAAAGTTTTGTTTTAGGAAAGTTTTCGAATTAAGAAAGTTTCAACTTAGGAAAGCTTTGGAATTAGGAAAGTTTCAACTTAGGATAGTTTTGTTTTAGGAAAGTTTCGAATTAGGAAATGTTCATCTTAGGAAGGTTTTAGGTTTAGGAAAGTTTCAAGTTAAGAAAGTTTTGAATTTGGAAAGCTTAGAATTTAGAAAGATTTTAAATTAGGAAAGATTTAGAAAAGGTTTGAATTAAGAAAGTTTCAACTTAAGAAAGTTTTGAATTAAGAAAGTTTTAAGTTTAGAAAGCTTTGGATTTGGAAAGATTTGAAGTTTTAGAAAATTTTAGAATTTAGAAAAGTTTTAGAGTTTTAGTTTTAGAAAATCTTGAGATTAGGAAAGATTTGAGTTTAGGAAAGATTTGAAAACTTGGATTTGGAAAGTTAAGATTTGGAAAGGGGTAGAATTAGGTAAGGGTTGAATTAAGAAATATTTGAAAGCTTAATGTTTAAGAAAAGATTTGGAAGTTTTAGGAAACTTATGGTATGGAAGGGTAGGAAATTAGGAGAGAGTTGAATTAGGAAAGATTTAGATTTTGAGTTTTAAAATTTAGGAAAGATTTTTATGTTCAAGTTAAGATTTAGGAAAGTAGAAGATTAGGAAAAAATTGGATTAGGAAGGGACTGGATTTTGTTCCTAAGAAGAAGTACTTTGATTTTGTTTCCATAAATAGAGGATTGGATCTAGTTTCCTAAACGGGGAGATTGGATTTGGTTTCCTAAAGGAAAGATGGGATTTGGTAAGGATTTGGAAAAGGGAAGTTTTAGAAACTCTAGATTTGGAGGGCTATAGTTTTGACATAGAAAATAGGAGGTTTTGGAAACTTAGGTTTTAAGGCAAGTTTGAAAACCATGTTTTTGGAAAGAAAATTAGGGTTTTCTAATTGTGGGTTCTAGGGCTTGATTTGGGCACTAAGAAAAAGGGTTTTTTGGAAAGTGTGTTTTTTGGAAACAAGTTTTTGGAAGGAAATCCTAGAGAGGAGTTTCTAGAGGGAAGATTTTGGAAAGAGAGATTTTTTAGAAAGATTTTTGGAAGGAGATTGTTGGAGAGAGTTTTTGGAAAGTGAATTTAGGAAGTGTTTTTAGAAAGTGAATTTTGAGGAGAAAGAGTTTTTGAAAAGAGATCCTAGTGAGGAGTTTTTTAGAAAGAGATTTTTAAGAAAGAGATTTAGGGAGAGGTTTTTCTAAGAAGGAAACCTAGGGAACGTTTTTGGAAAGTGGACCTTGAAGAGAGCATTTTGGAAAGGAGTTTAAAAAGCGAAGTTTTGAAAAATAGATTTTTGGAGGGAATTTTTGAAAATAACTTTGGAAAGGAGAGTTTTTAGAAAGCACGTTGAAAGAGGAGGTTTTAGGAAAAGAGATTTTTGAAAATAGAGTTTTTTAGAAAGTATAAAAACATCTCACCTTCTTAAAGCGATTCTAACCATAAGAAGGCTAGAACCACTTTAAGAAAGTGGTTTTGAAAACAACAAGGGTTGAAAATATGGATCATAAAAGTCACTTTAAATGTAACACTTTCTTAAAGCAATCCTAGCCATGGAAATGCTAGAATCACCCTAGGATTGTGATTTTGAAAACATGTTTTGAAAAGGAGATTTTGAAAACAAGTTTAATGCAAATTTTGAAAACGAGTTTAAAAACGATTTTTTGGAAGATGCAAGATCATGATATGCACAATGCAAGTTTGGGATCGTGAACATACAAGGTTAAGGCTTCACCACATAATCAAGGGGGCCAAATCCACATGGTCTTCGGTTAGCCTAAAGGAAAGCCCCTGACACGGTGACCCTCCGATAGTCTAATCCTACACATGGACCGGAAGTCCCCTTGTTTCAAGCATGCAAAGAAAGGAGGGGAAAGAGGTAGGGGATTAAAATAGAGAAAACCCAATTGGGTTAGGAGAGAGAAGAGAGAGGGGGGAAGTGCAGAAACGTAAAACGAAAGCCTACCTTGTGTTTTATTTATTTTGCGCGCCTTGCTTTTCTTCGGTCTTGGCTTCACTTCAGTCTTGATCTTCAAGGGCTCTTCTTCTATCTTCGAGAGCTTCGAGTTGCAACAATCTAAATCTTCAATGGAGGCTTGAGGCTAGTGAATAAGTGTGTGAGAGTGTGTATGAGTGTATATAAGGCTTAGGGCTTAGTATATGGTGGCTAGGGTTTGAAAAACCTAAGGAAGCTAGGGTTTAGGGAGTGTTTGAGCTCTGTATATCGAATATTGGTGTTTTTAGACTGAGTTTGCGGACCCCTTTCACATTGAAAAAGGCTCTGTATTTATAGAGAGAGGAATGCACTGGCGCCTGTTGTAGTGGCGTCAAGCCAAACATTACACTGGCGCTACTAGGAGTGGCACCAGGCCATTTTTTGGCTTGGCGCCACTACTAATGGTGCCAGCCATTTAGGAAATGTTTAAGGTCGGCAAGCAACGCATCTTTGACTAGATTTGGGCTCCTGTACTAGTGACTACCATGCAATTTTTAGCCTGGCTTCACTAGGAGTAACTTCGGAAAGTCTGGGAATGATTTAAGGGACCGGGAATGACTCGGAAGGCTGGAAAAGAGCAGGAACACTTAGAACAACGTCCCGGAGGTATTTGGCTTGAAAAATGAGGGTAGGATGTGTCAGAAGGGTTGACCGGGCCTTTAGGGGCAAAACGGTCAATCAGATCGGGAAGCTGCCAGGACGAACTCAGACTACCCCAGAAGAGGACTCGAGATTTGGAAACATTATTCAGAATATTCCCAAATGTTGCCGATTTGATTCCCAGAACCTGTGTGGTCGGAAAAGGTGACCGGCCCACTAGGGGCAAAACGGTCAATTCGCACCAGGTTTGCCGAAACTGACTCAGAATGATTCGAAAGGATAAAGAAAGGTTGAGGACACTATAGAAAGCATTTTCGGAAAGTTACCGGTTTGATACCCAGAGCTAGTGTGGTTGGAAAAGGCAACCGGCCCTTTAGGGGCAAAATAGTTATCTTGTGCCGGGTTTGCCGGAATTGACTCGGAATGATCTGGGACGGTAGAGGAAGGTTGGGAATACTATATGAAGTACTCCCGGGAGGTTACCGGTTTGATACCTAGAGCCGGTGTGGTCCCCGGGGCATTTGAATGCCTAGGGGCAAAATGGTCATCTTGACTAGAAAGTCTCAGAAAAGGCCAAAGGGGCAGTTTGGTCATTTTTCACCGAAGTGGGCTAGTAGGCACTGGCGTTGACCTGGGTTTTGAGTGTTTCCGCCACTCTGACAATGGTCACGTGATACAGGGGTTTGTTGGCAATTCCCTATATCGACCTGTTTGAGAGTATTTCTGCTACTCTGACGGTTGCGATGTTTTGCGAGTATTTTCGCTACTCTGACAGTTTGTGATCATTTTCGAGACTGCCTGATCTCGGAAAGCTGCTAAAGGGACTTAGCGCCTGAGAAGTCAACTTTCTCGAAAGGCGTGCCTAAATAGACATTTCTGCATTGGCGGGCTAGTAGGTGCCAAAGGTGGACTGTTCTACCATCTAGGGGACTTGGGGTATCGTCCCGGTCCACAGGTTTGAATGGACTTACCATTTCGAAGAGATTTTTTTAAAAAATGTGTTAGACCGTCTCGAGTAATAAACTGTCTCGAGAGAGGGATTGGAATTGGAAAGGGGTCTTACCGTCTTCGAAAAGACGTGCCTGATTTGGAACCGTCTCGAGGAATAAACTGTCTGAAGAGAGGGATTGGATTTGGAAAGGGGTCTTATCGTCTTTGGAAAGACGTGCCTGGTTTGGAACCGTCTCGAGGAATAAACTGTCTCGAGAGAGGGATTGGAATTGGAAAGGGGTCTTACCATCTTTGGAAAGACGTGCCTGATTTGGAACCGTCTCGAGGAATAAACTGTCTCAAGAGAGGGATTGGATTTGGAAAGGGGTCTTATCATCTTTGGAAAGACGTGCCTAGTTTGGAACCGTCTCGAGGAATAAACTGTCTCAAGAGAGGGATTGGAATTGGAAAGGGGTCTTATCGTCTTCGAAAAGACGTGCCTGATTTGGAACCGTCTCGAGGAATAAACTGTCTCGAGAGAGCGATTGGAATTGGAAAGGGGTCTTATTGTCTTCGGAAAGACGTGCCTGATTTGGAACTGTCTCGAGGAATAAACTGTCTCGAGACAGAGATTGGAATTCGAAAGGGGACTTACCGTATTCGGAAAGACGTGCCTGATTTGGAACCGTCTCGAAGAATAAACTGTCTCAAGAGAGGGATTGGAATTGGAAAGGGGACTTACTGTCTTTGGAAAGATGTGCCTGATTGGAGTAGATATACCGTCTCGAGGGATCAACTGTCTCGAGAGAGGGTTTGGAGTTGGAATTGGAAAGGACAATGCCCCTAAGGGCATTTTGGTCATTTTGCCTCTATTTGGGCCTGGCTAGCCTGCGAAGCGATGAACAGACGGGATTCGGACTTAGAGAGTTGATCTCGATTGGAATACGTCCATATTGACTTGAGTACAAGTCTGGATGGAGCGTAGACTGCCGAGTGGTAAAAAATGGGGTGCTTACAAATACCAGCTCTTCGTCCAATAGATAATACGTAAATTAGAGACAACTTGATCCGAAAAATATCATCAGAGTAGGAAACTATGCATTCTTTAAGATACATGCTCATTTCCATTCCATTAAATGTTCTGTTAACTGCTTTATCGATATATTTCTTACTATAATGATTTCAAAGTTGCATTATGTGAATACTTACGTCACTGGGGAGGAATAAGGAAGGAATAACCAGAATATTAAAAGACCCCGAGTTTGTATCATGGATGAACCTAACCAACAAGTAAACAGAGCTGCTACGAGTCAGCTTTCATTGGGCTTCATATGAGCTAGATGATTTTGAATGGGATTCACTATCTTGATGAAGGAGGAGTATCATGGGTGAACCCCATTGACTTGAATTGACCTTAACAAGACATACTTGTAGGATTCTGGCAATGATAAAAAGAAACTATAAGGGACATATGCATGTGATATCATTCTTTTATTGCATTGCATTTTAAACTTATGTATTATGGGAATCATGGAAATCCTACTAGGCTTCATAGCTCACTCCTATCTTATAGGACATTTTGAAGGAGTTGTGGCATCAACTGGATTCCTAAGGGAATGAATATGAAATGAGTTCCACTACTATCCTGTCTCCTTAGAGAATATGAGTTATTAGTTTCATTGGGTTGTAATTGTAATGAGACTTAAGCATAGAAATTCCACTAGTCTAATTTGGTGATATAATAATATTAACATGACTTTTCGGTTTGTGTTAAGATCGATGCTTATGTATTATTCCTATCTATAACCCCCCATAACCCTAAACCCCTTTGTCCCGACCTAGAGTGAGTAAAGTGGGTCGTGACATCTGGAATCGACTAGAAGGCACTTGAACATACCAGATTTTCTTTGGGACAATCTTAGAAGGGTGGGTTTACCGCTCTAAGGACTTGATTACTTTGTCGATAAGTGTGCCGAAAGAGCCTAAGGGGCAATTTTGTCATTTTTCACCAGAGCGGGCTAGCTGGCACTAGTGTTGGCCTAGGTTTTAAGTGTTACCATCACTCTGATGGTGTGTGACGAGTTGGTTTCCAAAGGTATCCCGTCCTTTGGTGAATGTGTCACAGCCAAGAGGCGTGTTCGGTCCCGTGGCATAGGGTTTTGTTGGCAATTCCCAATGTCAACATGTTTGCGAGTGTTTCCGTCACTCTGACGGTTGCAATGCTTATAAGTGTTTCTATCACTCTAAAAGTGTGTGTTCATTCCAAAAACTGTTTGATCTCAAAAAGTTACTGGATGGTCTTATCGTCTAAAAGATCAACTTTCTTAAAAGACGTGTTGAATAACAGACATTCTACATTGGCGGGCTAGTAGGCACAGAAGTGAACCGTTCTACCATCTCGGGGACTTGGGTTTTTTCCCGGTCAATGCGTTTGAAGGGACTTATCGTTTCGAGTAGTTTTCTCAAAAAACATGTCGAGCTGGATGGATTACCGTCTAAGGGATCAACTTTCTCGAAAGACGTGATATATTGAGCTTGAATGGTCTGGATTGGAACTGAAACTGAAGTTGAAATACAGACTTACCGTCTTTAGGAAAACGTGTCAACTGGAATTGGACTGAGCAATGCTACAAGGGCATTTTAGTCATTTTGCCTCTATTAGGCCCGGTGGGCCTGTAAAGTGATTAATCGACTGGATTGAGTTTGAAAAAATGGTTTAGACTTGAATGTGCCTGTGTCAGGTTGAATGTGAGTCTGGTTAGGCTGGAGATTGTCGAACGGGCAAAAAATGGGATGCTTGCAATGCAGCAATAGGATTAATTGGAGCAGCCTCATCACCTGAAATGTGCACAACAGGGTGCTCTAACTATGGAGGAGGACAAGCTACTCCTAGATGGACATTACTCATCTTAAGGGTGTCATGAGAGATAGGTTTGCCAATGGGAAGACGAAACTCATAGGGCTCGGTCACCACTTTATGTCGAGTTAGGAAATCCGAGATCATGAGCCCAAAAGGAAGGTAGGCTCAAGAGGAGTTATCAACAGAGGCCTCAAGAATGATATTGAACATGAGGCAACCCACATCCACAGACATGTCGGTGGCAATAGCATGCATGAGCTGGGCACAAGACTTAACAATCTTGCTCGCATGAGAGGTACACAAAAATAGATCACACGCCACATGATTGAGCACACGAAAAACATCTTTCAGCCCTTTCTGTTTTAGGTGACTCGAAGGACCAAGGGGCCAGTCACCTCCAGCAATTAACAAAAGCTGAGCCAAATAATTCAAAGAGGGACCAGTCCAAGTAGGAGGATAGGAAAACTCAGAAAGAAGGGGAGGATTGTTGTTGTGAAAGGTGCAAATGTCAAAGACAGAGAACTCAAGAGACACCCCACGAATAAAGGACTTCAGAGCCCCAGCAACCTTGTCAGAGGCATGGATATTAACATAAAACTATCTTACAAGTTCTTGGCAAACAGACCCAGAATAGAGAGCAAGTTTAGTCCAACCCCACTTAGTAAAATAGGCAAAAATAAAGGTCTCATTAAACTAATCAAGAATGATCCCATGAGACACAAAGACAAGTTTAAAATTAAAAGACCTAATACATGAAGTGTGAGAGATTAGTTCATGCTTTACTCATACTAGTCACTATAATAAGATAAAATAAAGTGTGATTATACAAATTATCATAGTCTCAACAGTATCCATACACAAGATCATATAAATCAAATATTTGTCATAGGTTACCAGAATATAATACATGAACTAACGTGAATTTTTGGACTCTTTATCTCAAGATGACGAGATTCATAAAAATAACCCAAGCAGGTGTATAGAGTGAACTCGCAAATACGAGACTTGAGTGTAAAACAATAATAGTAATGAATATTAATATGATTATTCAAATCTCATATGAATTCACACTACTAGAAGTCAAACCAATCATGTTTGTAGGATATTTAATGGAAACTCTCCCTTAATTTGATAATGCCAACCACATTCATAATTCTTCCTTTTGAGTAAGAATTTTCTTTTGTTCTTGCAATCACATTGTGCCTTTTACACTATTGAATATGGTAGCCCTTTCTACGATTTTACCTAGAGGGTGCATATTTTGATATGCATCCATAGTGGCTTTCACACATACTTATAGGTCGCATTTTCCATCATGTGATTTTTTTTTCTTCACCACAGGCTGGGGGAACAAGGAAGGAGATGAGAAATATGATTTTTGGTTAATCTAGTATGCAATTTTCTCTTAAAACGTGAGAATAATTCAAACTAATAAAACACACACACATGTTTCAATCAAGTCAATTGCACCAAGTGTGCAGAGTGAGAACTAGGTTTATAATCATGAAAGACATCACTCAAAACTAAGAGTAAAGAAACAAACGTTAGTTATGCTCACTAGTTTTAGACTAACACCATTTACATTACTCTCATCATATGAAATTAAGCACAGATGTCATGAACTCGTCAAAGATGCATAAATCACAAAAATATTTTTTTATTTTTTCTATTTTTAAATATCAAAAAGAAAATAAAAAAAGTATGATCATAGCAATAAAACAAATGAATAACAATCAAATTACTTTCTATACTATGTCTGAATCAAGACCCTAATAAAAAAGGCAACCCCTAACGACTAAACAAGAAAATATGAAAATAAAATATACATTGCACTTGCACGTATAGAACTAGAAACTGTATCACCAAAAACAAAAAATGGTAGGCACATTTTATCCAAAACCAGAATATACCACGAAATAGCCATAAAAACAAAAAAGAACAAACTGCGCCTAAGTAAAGTTGTAATGTTAAAAATAGATTCTAATGAAGATCTTCTAAGCATTCTACTAACATAATAGAAAGTAAAGGGGCTTGAAAACTTACCTTATTGTTATCAAAGATGAAAGAGTGAGAAATAGGTTACAACTCAATTATAGAACACAAAGCAGGACACATTGCCTCTAAAGTCACACTGACTCAACTGAAGTCCTAAGCCGGAAAGAAACTAAGAAGGCTACAAAATATTAAATAACAAGTGAAAGAATAAGGAAATGAGATGAGAAAAGAAGACTAATAGAGGCAGAAAGATTGACATAAATAACAATTCCAAATCACTAGCACCCCTACAAGGTGTCCAATAATATTTTATACATTCCAACCCTAATTGTGGATAGTTGACAAAGGGATGCAAATGAGTATTTGATAGACTTTATCACTGTTCAAATGCATAAGAACTTAAAAGACACATTATTATTACATGCAAACCTTGCTAAAGGAGTAAAGTGATGAAGAAAAGAGTGCATATGATCATTGTTCACAATCCAGCCAGGCCACTGTTCTGAGTGGTTCAAAACCAAACAGCATGGCTATTAAACCGGAACCTATCCCGAATCATCTCCTAAAAGCTTCAATCATTAGAATCCACAGTACTGTCAATCTTCCAACAATTTCACATACTCTTGAATATTGCAAACAACACAAAATGAACACAATCAACAATAATAATGAGCAGAGAGGAAATAGAAAATAAAAGTGTCGAAAGAAAACAAGGTGGTGGGAGGGGTGCAACATGGCATGATTCTTGCTTCCATCATCCACATATAAACAACATACACCCCTAGACCTAAAACAAGCTTTCTATGACACCAAAGAAACAGAATAGTAAATACCAACACCAAACACAAAACATCCACAAACACATTTGGCAAGGGAACAAAACATCAAGTGCAAATCATAAATGAAGTAATAAAATGCAAAGTCGATGTTCCCCAATGGCTTTTTGATAGGTGACCCCAAGTTTTGCTCAAGTGACCCTAGGTTTTGTTATCCTTTGCTTTGTGATAGGTGACCCAAAGATAACCTTATTCCAAAAAATATTAAGAAAAATGAATACCAGCATATGCTAACATGCAACTATTCAAGAGAATCATTATCAAAGCTTGTTTTGTGAAGACGATACCACAATCATAGGCATTGGTCCTCTTTTACGGGCCCACATTCCTCGAGGCTCCATCAATCTAGCAACATCAAGATAAATAGTTGGTCGATCAAACCATCTATCAAAGTCCCCAGACCCTAGAGGCCTTGGTAAAGCCCAAGGGAGGAACCCCTTGATTTTAACTTATTAACGTATCATGTAAATATCAAGTACATAACGGGCTAATCTAAAATAAATGACTCTTGATCATGAAATGCTTTATTTGTCATGCTAAAATCTTTTTCAGATTAACAAAACTTGCAGGGTATCTAAAGCTTGGCATCTTTCGACCCTAAAAAATTCGAGACATCCTCTACAGAGTCGGCCTCCCTGAGTCCATCATCACAGATAATGCAAGCATACTCAACAATGACACAATGGCAAAACATTGCCAAACCTTCTAAATCAATCCCCTTAACTCGGTAGCCTATCGTCCACAAGCAAACATAACCATTAAAGCAGCAAAACAAAAAACATCCAGAGAATCCCTCTTAAGAAAAATGATAACCACAAGGATTGCCATAAGCAGCTTCCCTTTACGTTGATGGGATATAGAACCTTAATCGGAATCTCAACTAGGGCACTGCCATTCTCCTTGGTCTAAAGCAACGAGGAGTCCTACCAGTGAAAGTAAAAATCCTCTCTCTCAGAGTCCTCATGGGAATTTAACTCACTGAAGAAGACTGAATCAAAAACCAGTGTGAACAACTTTGCCTCCTAGAAAAAAGGAGAATAGCAGCAATCCACCATGCCCAATGTTATTAAAGATGCATCACCAGATCCTTCAACACCAAAGTCAAGCCCCGCCAGTTCAAAGAAGGGGATCTTGTTCTTAAAAAGACACTTCCAAGTTAATAGAAAGGCAAAGGCAAGTTCACCCCTAACTATGAAGACCCGTTCCTGGTTCACAAAGTTATGCCAAGAGTAGTATTGATCCTAGCAAAGGCGGAAGAAGAAATCATTGCAGTACTCATCAACTCAGATTAGGTAAAACACTACTATATGTAATCGAAAACTTTGACAAAGCAATGATAGCAAAGATTGAAATGAAGGGAAACCCTCAATTCCTTTACCATACAGTTAAAAGCATCCCCTCGCAAAACCCAGTTAAGCCGATTACTTTCCTTCGAAAGACCTGACCTAATGATCACCGCCCACAATGAGTCTAGACAGTGTAAAGAGGATAAGGGAAATAAAGAGCAGATATAGGTTTAAGGAGTCCCTACAAGAGAAAGCAAAAGAAAAAAAATAGAAAAAAAAATCTCTCAAACTTGAAATAAGAGAGTGAATACGACAGTAGAGAGAATATTAACCTTCATAGGAATGGAAGAAAATAATCATAAATAGCATGACCTCGAGGACACAGTAAAAACCTAAAAGGGCACTATGGATAAAAAGGTGGAGGCATGGCAAAATACAAAAATTGTCGACCTGGTGAAAATCTATAAGAGCACCATGGTGCAAAAGTAACAGTCTGGGATCATTAAGAAGAAAAAAAAGAGACAAATATAAAGAATCTGGCAAAGAAAACATAAGAGTCGGGGTATGGTAAATCCAAACCCAAAAGGGAAGAATAGAGAGTGGGCAGCAATAAGAGAGAGGGTCTAGCTGTTCAAGATGATCATAGGTCTCAAAAAGTCAAGTAAAAGCAAAAAATTTTGAGCCTTTATCCCTTCTTTTCAAATACCACATACCCAAGCCCACATTATAGTCCAAAATAAAGACCTTTCAGATCGGTTATTGATATCGTTGCTCTTCAAATGAAGATGATTACACTAAAAAATCCTTTATCTAGCAAAAATTCCAACTTCACTCAAGGCTCAATGTCAAAAGTAACATCAACAGTCTTCAACCAAAGTAGCGACTTCTGTCAGCAACAGATTTCATCATCAATCGTTCTTCCAAATCAAAGCGCTTAACACTCATGTTCTCATTAAGCAATGAATCGTCTTCATCGGCATCAATGAGAGAAATCAAAAGAAAAAGTATGGCCTGAGGACATAGTGAAAACCCTATGAGGCACTATGGGTAAAAGAGTAGGGCCATGGCAAGATACAAAATTCCCGACGTAGTAAAAACCCAAAAATGGGTGCTGACGTGCAAAAATGGTAGAATCAGCATCCGTGAAAACCCACAGGGGCATAGGTGGCAAAAAACAGTTAAATGAAAAATAATAAAAAATAAAAAATAAAAAATAAATCCCTTAATCAGCAATCTGAGCAGCAGCAACAAAACCTCTCACACCTCAACAATAGGACAAAAGATGCCAACCTGTTGGAAACCAGTTGTAAGCACCCTATTTTGACCGCTCAGCAGTCTACGGTCCATCCAGACTTGCACTCAAGTCAATATGGACGTATTCCAATCAAAACCAATTCTCTAAATCTAATCCCGTTAGTTCATCGCTTTGCGGGCCCCGCTTGGCCCAAATAGAGGCAAAATGACCAAAATGCCCTTAGAGGCATTATCCTTTCCAAATCCAAATAAGCTCGTTTTCCAAAGACAGTAAGTCCCCTTTCCAATTCCAAATCAGGCTCGTCTTTCCGAAGACGGTAAGTCCCCTTTCCAATCCCAAATCAAGCCTGTCTTTCCAAAGACGATAAGATCCCTTTCTAACTCCAAATCAGGCACGTCTTTCTGAAGACGGTAAGTCCCCTTTCCAATTCCAAATCATGCGTGTCTTTCCAAAGACGATAAGTCCCCTTTCCAATTCCAATTCCAATTCCTCTTCCTCGAGACGATAAATCTATTCCAAATCAGGCACGTCTTTCCGAAGACGGCAACTCCCCTTTCCAAGTCCAATTTCAATTCCAATCCCTCTCTCGAGACAGTTGATTCCTCGAGACAGTCCAGCACGTTTTTCGAAGAAAACCTCTTCGAAACGGTAAGTCCCTTTAAACCTGCCGACTGGGACGAGACCTCAAGTCCCCTAGATGGTATAACGGTCCACCTTTGGCGCCTACTAGCCCACCAATGCAGAAATGTTCGTTTAGGCACGCCTTTTAAGAAAGTTGATTCTCAGGCGCAAAGTCCCTTTAGCAGCTTCCCGAGATCAGGCAGTCTCGGGAATGATCGCGAATCGTTAGAGTAGCGAAAATACTCACAAACATTATAACCGTCAAAGTAGCGGAAATACTCGTAAACATCACAACCGTCAGAGTAGAGGAAATACTCACAAGCAGGTCAATATAGAGAATTGCCAACAAACCCTTGTATCACACGATCGCTGTCAGAGTAGCGGAAACACTCAAAACCCAGGTCAACACCGGTGCCTGCTAGCCCACTTCGGTGAAAAATGACCAAACTGCCCCTTGGGCCTTTTTCGGCACATTTCTTGAGAACACACCTGAGTCTTCAGAACAGTAAGTCCAACCTTGTAAGATTATCTTTAAAGCAATCCGGTATGATTAGGTGCCTTCTAGTCAGTTTCAAGCCAATTCTGGGACTTTTTGGTCAAGATGACCATTTTGCCCCTAGGCATTCGAACGCCCTGAGGACCACACCGGCTCTGGGTATCAAACCGGTAACCTTCTGAGAATACTTTTGATAGTATTCCCGACCTTCCTCTATCTTTCCTAATCATTCCGAGTCAATTATGGCAAACTTGGTGCAAAATGACCGTTTTGCCCCTGGTGGGCCGGTCGCCTTTTTCTAGCCACGCTGGCTCCGGGTATCAAACCAGTAACCTCCTGAGATTGCTTCTTATAGTATTCTCAACCTTCC
Source organism: Euryodendron excelsum (assembly GCA_033060915.1). Taxonomy (NCBI): domain Eukaryota; kingdom Viridiplantae; phylum Streptophyta; class Magnoliopsida; order Ericales; family Pentaphylacaceae; genus Euryodendron; species Euryodendron excelsum. Next base: position 38,846,384 of record CM065386.1, read on the forward strand.
TCTATCTTTCCGGATCATTCCGAGTCAGTTTCAGCAAACCCGGTGCGAAATGATCATTTTGCCCCTAGTGGGCCGGTCACCTTTTCCAACCACACTGGCTCTGGGTATCAAATCGGAAGCGTTTGGGAACATTCTAAACAATTTTTCCAAATCTCGAGTCTTCTTTCGGGACATTTCAAGTCCGTCCCGGTAGCTTTTCAGTCCGATTGACCGTTTTGCCCCTAATGGTCCGATCAACCCCTCCGACACATACTATCCTCATTTCTCAAGTCAAATACTTCTGGGACACTATTCTAAGTGTTCGTACCCTTTTCCTGGCCTTCTGGGCCAATCCCGGCCCCTTAAATCATTCCCAGACTTTCCGAAGTCACTCCTAGTGAAGCCAGGCTAAAAATTGTATGGTAGTCACTAGTACAGGTGCCCAAATCTTCCAAAGATACGTTGTTTGCCGACCTAAACACTTTCCTAACTGGCTAGCGCCACTGCAAGCCAAGAAATGGCCTGGCACTACTGCAACAGGCGCTAGGTCTATCTCATCTATATAAATACAGAGCCTCGTCCAGCGTGAAAGAGGCCCCTAAACTCAGTCTAAAAATCCTATATTTCAATATACAGAGTTCGTACACTCCTAAAACCCTAGTTTCTCTAGGTTTTCCAAACCCTAGCCACCATACACTAAACCCTAGCCTCCTATACACTCCTATACACCCCTATACACTTATACACTAGCCTGAAGCCTCCATTGAAGACTTAGACTGTTGTAACTCGAAGCTCTCGAAGATCGAAGAAGAGTCCTCGAAGATCAAGACGAAGATTGACGTGAAGCAAAGACCGAAGAAAAGCAAGGCGCCCAAAATAAACAAGACATACAGTAGGCTTTCTCTTTAAGTTTCTACACTTCCCCCCTCTCTCTTCTCTCTCCTAACCCACTTGGGTTTTCTCTATTTTAATCCCCCATCTCTTTCCCTCCCCCCCCCCCCCCCCTTTCTTTGCATGCTTGAAATAAGGGAATTCCCGGTCCATGTGTAGGATTAGACTATTGGAGGGTCACCGTGTCGGGGGCTTTCTTTTAGTCTAACCAGAGACCACGTGGGTTCGGCCCCCTTGATTATGTGGTGAAGCCTTAACCTTGTATGTTCACGACCCCAATTTGCATTGTGCATATCATTATCTTGCATTCTTCCAAAAATCGTTTTTAAACTCGTTTTCAAAACTTGCATTAAACTTGTTTTCAAAATCACAATCCTAAGATGATTCTAGCCTTTCCATAGCTATAGTCGCTTTAGGGAAATGTTACATTTAAAGTGACCAATATGGTCCATATTTTCAACTCCTTGTTATTTTCAAAACCACTATCTTAAAGTGTTTCTAGCCCTCTTGTGGTTAGAATCGCTTTAGGAAAGTGAGATATATATATATATATTTTCTAAAAACTCTCTTTTCAAATCCCTTCTCCTAAAAATCACTTTTCCAACATGCTTTCCTTAAACTCTCTTTAAATTCCTTTCCAAATTTGTTTTCTAAAAACTCCCTCCAAAAATCTATTTTTCAAAACTCCCTTTTTAAACTCCATTCCCAAATACTCTTCTCAAAATTTACTTTCTAAGAATGCTTCCTAAATCTCTTTCCTAAAAAACTCTTTCCAACAATCTCCTCAAAATTTTTCAAAAAACTCTCTTTTCAAAACTCACCTTCGAGAAACTCCTCCTTAGGATTTCTTTCCAAAAATCTTCCTTTCCAAAAAACTCACTTTCCAAAATCTCTTTTCTTGGTGCCCAAGTCAAGCCCTAGAACTCACGATTAGGAAACACTAGTTTTCTTTCCAAAAACATGGTTTTCAAACTTGCCTTAAAACCTAGGTTTTCAAAATCTTCCCTTTCACATCCAAACTATACATATTTTCAAAACCTAGTTTCTAGGTCAAAACTATAGTCTTCCCAAATCTAGGGTTTCTAAAACTCCACCTTTCCAAATCCTTGTCAAATCCCATATTCCCTTTAGGAAACCAAGTCCAATCTCTTGTTTAGGAAACTAGATCCAATCCTCCGTTTTTGGAAACAAAATCCAATCCCTTGTTTTAGGAAATAGAAATCTTAACCCTTCCTAGTTTAAACCTTTCCTAATTCAAATTCCTTCCTAATCTCCTATTTTTCTAAATCTTAAGTTTCCAAAACTTGAACATAAAAATCTTTCTTAAATTTTAAAACTCAACTCTCACCTCTTTTCTAGTTTAACCCTTTCCTAATTCTATCCCTTTCCAAATCTTAACTTTCCAAATCTAAATTTTCAAATCTTTCCTAAATTCAAACCTTTCCTAAATCTCAAGATTTTCTAAAAACTCAAACTTTAAAACTTTCTAAATTCTAAACTTTTCTAAACTTCAAATCTTTCCAAATCTAAAGCTTTCTAAACTCAAAATGTTCTTACTTTCAAAACTTCCCTATTTCAAAACTTTCCTAATTTCAAAACTTTCCCTATTTCAAAACTTTCCTAATTCGAAAACCTTTTCTATTTCGAAAACTTTCCTAAAATGAAAACTTTCCAGAAATAACACTTTCCTAATTTGAACCTTTCCTAATTCGAACATTTCCTAAATCCAATCTTTCCAAATCTTCCAAGTCCAACATTCGAGCCGAATCTTTTCTAAAAACTTTCCAAGTCAAATCCAATCTTTTTTTTCTAAGTTCCAAAACCAAGATTTCTAAAATCAAATCTTTTCAAATCCTCCAATCAAAGTTCAATCTCTTAATCTTCCAATTCAACTCCTTTTTCAAATCAAATCTTCTATCTTCTATCGGGCTCTTGTCAGAACTATGATTGACCTGATTCATCCAAAAGGATACGTAGGCAACCCCCATGAGTGCGGTCACAACATTTTTCAAGTTTCTATTTTCACAAAATCTTTCCAAATCTTCAATCTATTTTCAAACTTCCAATTCCAAATTTCTATTTCCAAATCTTCAATTTCAATTTCCAAAACCTTTTTTTTTTTCAAATTCAAACTTCTGTCTCTTTATTTTCAAATCAAATCAAATTCTTTCAAATCTATTTCCAAATCAACTCTTTTTTCTTGCACTTGCATATCATGCATCATGTTAGTTTCTTTTCAAACATTGTTTTTCAAAGTGGATAGGATTGGTCATTAGTTAGTTGAAGACTCTCATAGGTAAATTTAGGGTTAATAGACATGTAGGTACCGTAAGGGCGGGGTAGGGTGATGGTTTAGTGCGTCTTTCCTACACGTAACCAACCTTCGAACCTAGGATCACTAATTTCAAAGACCAAAAACGAAGTTATTTTTCAAAAAGGGCTTAAATGTTTTTCAAAGGTTGCCAAACAACCTGTTTTCTTAAAAACCCTTTCTTGAGGAGATATTTTCAAAATCGTTTTCCAAAGGCCCTAAGTATAGTCTTCGAATTGTGCTTAGTTTTTAGGTGACTTAACTTACCTTAATCAAGTTAGGTGGCGACTCCAAACTTTTTTCAAAAAGCCCTTTATTCAAATCTATTTTCAATTCAAATATAGTCGCACTCATTTTTCTAGGAGGGTGAGTTCTAACGAGAGAGTACAGTATTTTTCCCGCTTGTGTGTGTATTCCTTGAGCGCAAAAAATCTGGGCGCGACACCTGCATCGGTAACAAATTTTTAAACTTGTCATGGTAAAATAATAGGCATGAATATCTTAAGTCATTTATTAAAGATTAGTCTGTAACATCTTGATATTGCTAACAAAATACTGAGATAGGTACAAGTTCAAGGGGCATCTCCCTAAGCTGTCTCAGGTTCCAAGGTGTGTTTAAACACAACACTTTGATGCCGTAGCCGAGGAAGTCCGGTAGTCATCTATCTAGATCATAATCAACTGCAGCAGGTCAAAAATTCAAAACCTCCAACACAGCTTAACTCCTAAAAAGCAAACTATGTCATCCACAACTCTCTAACTCTATAAGGCTTGTCCCCGTGCACTACATAGCTCAATGATCCCAATGTCTTAATCTTTCGATCTCCAACACACTACCAGATCTTTTGCAAATGGACCTAGGGCAATTGATTTTAACACAGCCAGCAAGTCAACATAAGTCCTATATAAGACCCTAAACTATTTGTAGCCCTCCTTGATAAGAGATTAAACTATTTGTGTTGCTCCTAGATTGCTCCCCTTAGCCAACAGAGCTAGCCTCGATAGCCTAAGCCATGATCTTGCCCTCCATAATCGATAAGAAATAGAAAATGGGGCAATGACCCACCCCTTACCTCCCCAATCAACTTTAATCAACCTCTTTCAAACCATGAAAACTGGGACAATACCCCACCCTATACCTCCCATTCAATTTCAAACCAATTAATACATTCAAGACAAACCAATCAAAGATGTTCGACCTTTCAGATACCTCAAACTTCTCAAAAATAGATCTTAGCCCCACCAAAAAGAAACTCAAGATGTTCGACTGTAGAGAAGCACAACCCCTTAGAAGATATGTCAACAAGAATCCTGTCATGATAAGCGAAAGTGGAACTTAACAACCAAACATCAAGCATTCTAGCCTCTAGATATCTTAGTCCAGGAGGCCACAAATGTTTCCTCCTTCAACAAGCATGAAGAAACCTCTTGTGAATTCCTAGTCTCAAATCATCTCCAAAGCCTCTCAACAAAGCAAAGGTATGATTCTTACCAAATCAAATCAAATCAAAATCTTTCAAATGCGAAGACTCTTTCATTCTTTCATATTTCAAAATTTCAAAAAATTGAAAGTTTTCAAACCTTTTATGTATCATAATTTCCATTCCAAATTCAAAATCCATTTTAAAATGGAGGCTCTGGCTTTCTTTTAAATTCAAAAGCATTTTTAAGTTTAAACAATTTCAGATCTTCTCTACAAAAAGTTTCAGGGTCAATTTTAATTTCAAGATCGACTTCAAAGTTGAAAGCTCAAGCTTCCTGTCAATTTCAAAAATCATTTCTCAAATTTTCAAAAAGTTTTCAATGTTTGTTACAAAACGTTTCAACTTTCAAATTCAAAATATCAACGCTCTTGCTTCTTTTCAAATTCAAAATCAATTTTCAAAAGTGAAATAAGTTTTTCTAAAATTTTCCGTCAAAATGTTTCAAGTTCCAAGTCAAAAAGGATTTCCTAAGCGTTTTGCTTTGAAAAGAATCAGAAGTTTTGAGTCTAAATGAATTTCCTATAACGTTTTGCTTTCAAAAAAAAAGTCAAAAATTCAAATTTCGAGTCAAAATGAATTTTCTATACATTTTGGCTTCAAAAATTCAAGTTCCAAGTCAAAACGAATTTTTTACATGTTTTGCCAAACAAAATGAATTTCTTACACATTTTGCCCAAGTTTCAAGTCAAAATGGTATCTAAACTTTTTCCTTCTAAAATTTTATTTCAAATCAATCTCGGTTTTCTAAACCTTTTCCCTTCAAAAGTTTATTTCAAAAGCAATTCATAAGAATTCTTAACCTTTCCTTCCAAAAGATATTTCAAAATCAAAATCAAAATCCAAAGTTAGTTTCAAAATCAAATTTCAAAAGTTTTATTCAAAATCCATTTCAAGGTTTTCTAAACTCTTCCTTCAAAAAACTCTTACTCGAAATCCATTCCATAAGTTTTTTAAAAGTTTTATTCAAAATCAATTTTCAAAAGTCCTCTAAATTTTCCTTCAAAGGTTGTTGTCAATTTCTAGGTTTTCTCAGACCATCTTCCTAAGAAGTTCTATTCAACTTCTAGTTTAAGGTTTTCTAAATTTTCATTCAAAATCCATTTCAGGAGTCTCCAAACTTTTCCTTCAAAATTTTTTGTCAATTTCTAGGTTCCTTTAAACTTTTTCATCAAAATTTTTATTCAAAAAAGTCCATTTCAAGTTCTTCTAAACTTTTCCTTCAAAAATATTTTATTTCAAAAATTTACAACTCTTTCTTTATTTCGAAAAATTTTTGCCAAGTTTCTCAGGGTTTCTCTGCCAAAAATGCTTCATCCTCAATGGTTTTATCTATTTTTTCTTCAAAAAGATTTTATTTCAAAAATTTCTAACTTTTTCCTCATTTTAAAAATTTCGTGTCATGCCCCATATCCGGCCTATATATATTTAGGGTGCATGACCGGCCAGTAACTTGGCTACCCAAGGCAGCATTACATAACCGGGTTGAACACCAGTGCATTTATCTTTAAAAGATACATAATTGCGGAATTAAATCTTTTATAAACGTAAAGTAAAATGTGTGCCAGACATAGCAAAGCGGTGCCTAATCTCTAAAACATAAACATTTCATAAGATGGGCCTGTCAAAGGCCATCATAGTTATAACATTATAATATTACAAAACATTAGGGTCAAATCCCTATATCAGTACATAACATAAGGCCCATGAGCCGCAGTCCAAATATCCATGTAATGAGCCTCCCTCAATGCCTCTCAGTTTGGTCACCTCAAAACATTTTTAGAAAACGTAAGTTAATGCTTAGTAAATAACAATAATGCATAAGCATAAAAATACTATGGACTAACATTTATATTTCATGTACATAGCCATAGGGGTACCTTTATGCATATGTGACATGAACTTAGAGACATATATGTGAAATCTTAAAATCACATGAGACATAGGCTTTTGTATTGAAACATTTCATCATTTTTAAAACATAATGTTAAAAAAGAGAGGCAGGCGTGTTGCGGCAGGAACTATTCGAGCGTGACATGATTTGTCATGAGCATAATATATCATACCTGGTAAGCGTACAACTTAGCTCACCACATAATATAAGGCACATCAAATGTTATCATTCTTAGTAACTTATAAAGCATAGCTTTGGAAATGTAGATAACATAAGTATTATATTGAAATATAATAACCCTTCGAACATAGCATCATAAGAGTGAGACATAACGCATAACATGACTGTCAGAAGCATGTCGTAGCATGATATTATAAGGGCATATCATAATATCGTAGAAAGGAGAGATATATCAGGGTATTAGTACTGGTGGAAACACACGTAACTTGTCATGAAGCATTTGAACAAATCATATTTCTCACTCTAGGGCATAAGTGTGTTACGTTTTTATACCAGAGCTAGGCTCTGCATTAGTAACCTTAAAGGTCATATATATAAGACCCTTTAGGCTAAGATCTTAACTATGTATAATATTGCCAGCTTTGGCACTTCATGTCACGCATGTGCCTACCTTATGGTCTTAAACGCATGACGACGGTAACACTTCACCCTAGCTACTCCATTGGAAGCGCTTGAGCTACCCAAGTATGCAATACAATACTGTCCGTTCTGGCTCACACCTGCCTACCCCCTCTCGGGCGCTTGGTCTCAACCGCACAGTACACATAAGGCTCTTTAGGCCCACATTAGATTGTCCGTTCTGGCTCACACTTGCCTACCCCCTTTCTAGGCCTTTGCTCTCAGCCACACGGTACACATGAGGCTCTTTAGGCCAACATTAGGTTATCCACTCTAGCTCGCACCTGCCTATCCCCTTTCTTAGCGCTTAGTCTTAGCCGCATAGTACACATAAGGCTCTTTAGGTCAACATAGTAACCATGAAGGTCACGCATAGGCCCTTTAGGCCAACATAATAACTATGAATGTCATGCATAGGCTCTTTAGGCCAACATAAGAGCTAGGCTCAGTTATAGTAACCGTAAAGGTTACACATAGGCTTTTAAGCCAAGGGACGTCTCCTAACATGGCGATAGATTATTTTGTGTCCCCTACGGTAGGACCATCGTTGCTAGTTTAGGGTCTTGCCATGAAAGACCTTACATGTCTATAGTTTATTTCACGTCCCCCATCCTAAGACTATCGGGCTAGATTAAAGTCTCGCCATGAAAAGACCTTGAGTTAGAGTCGTACGTTAAGAATTTTACATCTACTTTATGTGAATGTTCTAGTCCGTAGGTTGTGATTCATATCTTAGGTAAAGTTCATATGTAATTCAAAGTATGACATTTATACTTGAACGTAATCATTGATGCATTGAAAATTATGGAACACATTCATGATATAGAAGTGAGCTTAAAACATTTGAAAAATAATAGAGTTTTACTCATGGCATATCATTGTTGGTCCAAAAGGCAAACCAAGAGGGGGGTGAATTGGGTTTATCGAAGATTAATAAAAATTAAGATTAATTAAAATTAATCTAAGCAATGTAACAGTGAACAATCTATATTCAAAGCAATATAATCAGAGAAAGGAAAGAAAACAGAGCATAAGAAAGAACATACAGATTTACCGAGGTTCAACCACAACCCGTGGTCTATGTCCTCACCCCAATACCTCCTTGAAGTCTTCTTCCACTATGTAATCACCTATTATAAATGGGCTGTTCATTGACAAAGTAGACAGCTCACTATACACAAGAACTCCACACCGAGCTCTTCAATCTCCAAGTGGTTTTGTCCAAGCTCTACTCAAACTTCCAAGAGTTTTGCTTTTATAAGCAAACTCTCAAACTCTCAATTACAAGTGTATAAAAGTATACAAGTAACTAAAACACTCTCTAACAAGAGTAGATTTTACAATCTGAGCTCACAGATGAAGACAAGAAGAATATTCAGGGTTTTCAGTGAATCAGTCAGTTTGATTTCATTTTTGTCTTCAAAATCACTTGTATAAATGCAGTTGGAAGGTTATATATAAACCCATGTATTGATTGCATCCATTAGAGGTTGTTGGGTATCATTAACACACGTCCAGTTCGTTATAACGTTAAGAAAAATAGCCGTTATATCCATAGAGTCAACTCTAGGTTTGTGGAGTCGACACTTTCTGCTTCTGCATTTACCAGATGTTGTTCACTGACTTCATGAGTCCGCTCTTCATATCAATGAGGCAACTCCTTATTCATTATGTCTTCACATCTTTGGCTTCTGCTGTCATGAGGCGACTCTTCATCTTCAGGAGTTCGCTCTTTGTTCATTTGATCTTCAGCCTTTTACTTCTGTTGTCATGAGGCGACTCTTCGTCTTCATGTGTCTGCTCATTGATCATGTCATCTCGAAGCCTTTGCATCTGTCTCCATGAGGCGACTCTTTATTTCAATGAGTCCACTCTTTGTCTATTTGGTTTCCAGGGTTTTTGCTTCTGTGATCAAGAGGTGACTCTTCATTTTTCATGAGTCCGCTCATTGTTCAGTTTGTCTTCAGGCCTTTTGCTTCTGTGATCAAGAAGTGACTCCTCATTTCCATGAGTCCCCTCATTGTCTAGAAATCTGCTTTCTGACTTCTAATGATCTAACTCATCTTAGCACTGATATAAGATCTTCAACGAGTATTTCTTTGGGGTATGATGATCAATCAAATCTCTTTAACTCATTAGAGTTAACTTCTTATTCAATTTGGATTGAATCAATCATTGGATGTTGATCCTCTCTTTACTCTCAAACTGTCAGAGCTTCATTAGATCAATGTTCATCTTTTCTTCTTAATTTGCAAAGCTTTCTTCTTTTATTGTAGAACACTGTCTTTCAATGCCAAGCTTCCTTAATTATGTTGAGTATCATAAGCTTCATTTCTGATTTCTTCTCTTTGATAGCAATTCTTCTTTCTTCTATACAGATCACTTCAATGAGACTTTTGCAGGCTTGATGAAATCTCTGCATACATCTAGTCTTCATTGATTCTTTATATTATAGAAAAATTCTTCACTTGGATTCCGTGTAGAGATCAGACAATCATTGTGAGTCTTCTTTCTCAGCAATTTCAATCATATTGTCTGGAATTGATCTTTGCATACTAGATGAAGTCATCTCTTGAGCATTTTCAATCACTTCAACAATCAATTTCTCTTCAACTGATCTTTGCACTTCTTCAACTAATCTTTACATATTCTGATGAAGTCTTCAGTCTATCTTGAGTGCAAATCAATCTTCATTGAATCTATGCATACTTGATAGAAGCTTCATTTGAACACCTTCAATCTCTTCGAATATAGAACATTTGTTTGAAGTAGAGATAGGCATCACTCCTCTGTTTGGTTCATTGCATAGCTCTTGAATTTGTTGTGCATTCTCTTTGACATGCATTAGACTTAAGATTGAATTTTAAGTCTAAATTATGAACTTTGTTAATCTGCACACTAAGTAGAGTCATTAGTAAAATAACACAAGATTTAGTTATCATCAAAATCAACATGGAAATCAACCTTGAGTCAACAAGGGTTAACTTTGAGTCAACAATCTCCCCCTTTTTTATTATGACAAAACCTTTACAAAATAAGTTCATATAAGATTAAACGAAATGAACAAAGTTAAATATCATACCAGTTAATAAACTCCCCTTTTGTTTTGTAATTAAGCAAATGATGCTTAAAGGATAAAAACATTTCAAAAACAATTTTCAGGGAGTTTTTGTCAGGTAATTCAAAAATATTTTGAGGGAAATAAATCATGATGCTCCCCCTGAGAACATGCTTGATATTTATCAGGTAATAAACAATTCATTTTATTTACTTTTCATTTAATGCCAATACATTAAACAATTTATGCTCGTTTTAGTAATTTTTCATTTCTTATCCAATTTTGCCAAATACTCAATTGATAATTTTATCAATTTTGCTCCAATACTTTCAATACTTCTCCTCTTTTTAACTCAATCACAATTTATCTTTTCCAATACAATTTTACTCTAATTTTGCCAATCCTATACCCCAATACTTCTCCCCCTTTTTGTCAATGCATCAAAAAGAGAATGAGAATGATACCCAATAGAGTGAGAATGATAGACAGGTACAATAGCAAAAAAAAAAAAATATTAAAAACAAAATAGATTGTAGAAACAGAGAATAAATCAAACAAGCAAGTTATCAGAGCAATCACATTTGATACTAGAACAAAATTAGATTTCATTGAATGAAACATTGATATTACAAAGAGTTATAACAGGACCATGAGAGTGACAGAGCCATGATTTTGAAAGGTGTTTTAACGAGATGGAGAAGGAGAGGGAGAGGGAGAGGGTGAGAGAGCAACAAGATCAGAAGCAGTGTTGGATAGAGTAGAAAATGGTCTAGGTCTCAAACCATATGGCCTCTTTCGCACAAATCTAGAGGCTGAGGTAGATGGTTTGGCTACCTTTGCTAGAACAACCTTTTTCTTTGGTGCAGTATCCTCAGATTCTTTCTCATAGACATCATCTGCAGGCTCATCCTCCTCAGTTTCCAGGTGTGTGTCCTCCAAATCTTTCTCTACTTCCTTCTCTTATTCTTCCTCATGTCTTCCTTCAGTTTCTGGTTCTCTTTCTCTTTCTTCTTCACCTACTAAAATCCCTTGAGCCCTTTTCAGTTACACCACGTCTTTCTTAAGGTCTTTCAATTGAAGCAACCCTTCATTAAGTTTGTGGTCCATACTTTGAAGCATGTCCATCATGCTTCCCAAAAGTGCATCAACATAGGAGGCATCAAGGGTTTGGACTAATGGTTTTCGAGAACCAGAGGCAGAAGCTCTTTTCTGTGAAGAGCTGGCAGGAGCAACTTTGTTTGGCGTTGAAACCCAATGGCCATTAGTTTTCTTATATCCCATTCGGCTCAAAGTGTACTTGCTGTATTCATCTTTGTATGGATCAGGCTTTCTGTAGGTCACACCTAAAAGATTGACTTGGAAGTGTTTGAAAATCTTGGTTAGCAGCATTCCATAGGGCAGGTTCTTGGAGGCGATGGTAGGAACATTAGCCATGTTGGAGAGATGTAGTAGGGAACATCAATTCTGATGTTCGTGAGAAAGGCCCATAAGAAAAATAGGTCCTTCTCAGTTACACGCTCAAAACCACTAACTTTGGGTAAGAAAACGGTTGTCACAAAATGGTGTGTAAGCACCCCATTTTTTACCGCTCGACGGTCTTCATTCCGTCCAGACTCGTGTTCAAGTCATTGTGGGCATATTTCAATCCAAATTAACTTTCTAAGTCTAATCCCGTCAATTCATCACTTAATGGGCCCCGCCGGGCCCAAATGGAGGCAAAATAACCAAAATACCCCTGGAGGCATTGCCCTTTCTAATTCCAAATCAGGCACGTCTTTCCGAAAATGGTAAGTCCCCTTTCCAATTCCAAATCAGGCACGTCTTTCCGAAGACGGTAAGTCCCCTTTCCAATTCAGAATTAGGCACATCTTTTCGAAGACGGTAAGTCCCCTTTCCAATTCTAAATCAGGCACGTCTTTCTGAAGACGATAAGTCCCCTTTCTAATTTCAAATTAGGCACGTCTTTCTGAAGACGGTAAGTCTCCTTTCCAATTCCAAATCAGGCGTGACTTCCTGAAGACGGTAAGTCCCCTTTCCAAGTCCAATTCCAATTCCAATTCTAATCCCTCTCTCGAGACAGTTGATTCCTCGAGACAGTCCGGCACATTTTTCGAAGAAAATCTCTTCGAAATGGTAAGTCCCTTTAAACCTGTCGACTGGGACGAGACCCTAAGTCCTCTAGATGGTAGAACGATCCATCTTTCGCGGCTGCTAACTTGCCAATACAGAAATGTCCGTTTAGGCAGGCCTTTCGAGAAAGTTGATTCTCAGGCGCTAAGTCCCTTTAGTAGCTTCCCGAGATCAGGCAATCTCGAGAATGATCGCGAACCGTCAGAGTAGCGAAAATACTCGCAAACAGGTCGATATAGGGAATTGCCAACAAACCCCTGTATCACGCGACCACCGTCAGAGTGGCGGAAACACTCAAAACCCATATAAATACCAGTGCCTGCTAGCCCACTTCGGTGAAAAACGACCAAACTGTGCCTAGGGCCATTTTCCAGCATGTTTCTTGAGAACACATTTGAATCCTCAGAACGGTAAGTCCAACCTTCCAAGATTGTCTTAAAGGCAATCCGGCATGATTAGGTGTCTTCTAGTCAGTTTCGGGCCAATTTCGAGACCTTCCGGTCAAGATAATCATTTTGCCCCTAGGCATTCGAATGCCCCGGGAACCACACCTGCCTTGGTATCAAACCGGTAACTTCCCGAGAATGCCTCTTACACTATTCTCAACCTTTCTTTACCTTTCCGGATCATTCCAAGTTAGTTCTGGTAAACCCGATGCGAAATGACCATTTTGCCCCTAGTGGGCCGGTCACCTTTTCCAACTACACCAGCTCTGGGTATCAAACCGGTAGCCTTTGGGAACATTCTAAATAATGTTTCCAAATCTCGAGTCTTCTTCTGAGATATTCTGAGTCCGTCCCGGCAGCTTTCCGGCCCGATTGACTGTTTTGCCCCTAATGGCCCGGTCAATCCTTTGGACAAATCCTATCTTCATTTTTCAAGTCAAATACCTCTGGGATACTGTTATAAGTGTTCCTGCCCTTTTCGCGGCCTTCTGGGCCATTCCCGGTCCCTTAAATCATTCCCAGGCTTTCTGGAGTCACTCCTAGTGAAGCCAAGCTAAAAATTGCATGGTAGTCATTAGTACAAGCGCCGAAATCTTCCCAAGATACGTTGCTTGCCATTGTTAAAACTTTCCTAACTGGCTGGCGCCACTAGTAGTGCTGCCAAACTAAGAAATGGCCTGGTGCCACTCCTAGTGGCGCCAAGAGGAATTTTGCCCTGGCGCCATTGCAACGAGCGCTAGGTCTATCTCATCCCTATAAATACAGAGCCTCCTCCAGCGTGAAAGAGGTCTACAAACTCAATCTAAAAACCCTAATTCTCGATATACAGAGCTCGTACACTCCCAAAACACTAGCTTCTCTAGGTTTTCCAAACCCTAGCCACCATACACCAAACCCTAGCCTCCTATACACTCCTATACACTCTCATACACTTATACACTAGCCTCCAACCCTCGTTTGAATACTTGAAGGGTTGCAATTTGAAGGTTCGAAGATTGAAGACAAACTCTTGAAGATTGAAGTGAAGATTGAAGCAAGACAAGCAAAGCAAAGCGCACAAAGCTAAGCAAAATAAAGAAGATACAAGGTAGGCTTCTTATTTAAATTTCCATACTTCCTCCCTCTCTCTTCTCTCTCCTAACCTACTTGGGTATTCTCTATTTTAATCCTCCATCTCTTTCCCCCATTTCTTTGCATGCTTCAAACAAGGGGACTCTCGGTTCATGTGTAGGATTAGACTATTGGAGGGTCACCGTGTCGAGGGCTTTCTTTTAGTCTAACTGGAGACCACGTGGGTTCGGCCCCCTTGATTAAGTGGTGAAGCCTTAACCTTGTATGTTCATGACCCCAAATTTGCATTGTGCATATCATGATTCTTGTATTCTTCCAAAAGTCGTTTTTCAAAGTTGTTTTCAAAATCGTTTTCAAACTTGTTTTCAGAATTGCATCAAAATATCCTTTTTCAAAACTTGTTTACAAAATCACAATCGTAGGGTGATTCTAGCCTTTCCATGGCTAGGATTGCTTTAGAAAAATGTTACATTGAAAGTGACCGATATGGTCTATATTTTCAACTCCTAGTTGTTTTCAAAACCACTTTCTTAAAATGGTTCTAACCTCCTTGTTGTTAGAATCGCTTTAGGAAGGTGAGACATTTTCATACTTTCCAAAAATCTCTATTTTCAAAAATTTCTCTTTCAATATGTTTTCCAAAAACTCTTCCTTACAAAATTGTTTTCAAAAACTCTCGTCAAAAATCTATTTTTAAACTCCTTTCCAAAACACTCTCCTCAAAATTCCTTTCCTAAAAAACACTCCCTAGGTTTCCTTCCTAGAAAATGCCTTCCTCAAAATTCACTTTCCAAAAAATTCTTTCCAAAAAGCTTCTTCCAAAATCTCTTTCTAAAAGCTCTCTTTTTAAAACTCATCTTCTAGAAACTCCTTTCTAGGATTTTCTTCCAAAAACTTGTTTCCAAAAAACACACTTTCCAAAAATCCTTTTCCTTAGAGCCCAAGTCAAGTCCTAGAGCCATGATTGGGAGACCCTAATTTTCTTTCCAAAAACATGGTTTTCAAATTTGCCTTAAAACCTAGGTTTCCAACATCTCTTGTTTTCTTCATCAAAACTATACGTATTTCCAAAACCTATTTTCTACGTCAAAACTATACACTTCCAAATCTAGGGTTTCTAAAATTTTCTTTTTCAAATCCTTGTCAAATCAAATCTTCCCTCTCGAAAACAAATCCAATCTCCCGTTTAGGAAACTAGATCCAATCCTCCGTTTTTTGAAACAAAATCAAATTTTCTCTTTTAGAAACAAAATCCAATCCCTTCCTAATCCAAATCTTTCCTAAATTCAACCCCTTCCTAATCTTCTACTTTCATAAATTTTAAGTTTCCAAAACTTGAACATAAAAATCTTTCCTAAATTTTAAAATTCAATTTTCAAATCTTTCCTAATTCAACATTTTCCTAACTCTACCCCTTTTCAAATCTTAACTTTCCAAATCTAAGTTTTCAAATCTTTCCTAAACTCAAACTTTTCCTAATCTCAAAATTTTCTAAAACTCAAACTTTAAAGCTTTCTAAATCCTAAACTTTTAAATTTGAAACTTTCAAACTCCAAAATTTTCTAAGTTCTAAACTTTCCTAAACTTCAAATCTTTCAAAGTCCAAAAATTTCCTCATTCCAACCTTTCTTAATTCCACATCCTTTCCAAACTTTAACTCCCAAATCTAGATTTTCAAATCTTTCAAAAACTTAAACTTTGAATTTTTCAAAAATTCTAAAGCTTTCTAAATTCAAATCTTTCTAAAATTCTAAGTTTTCCAAATTTAAAACTTTCTTACGTTGAAACTTTCCAAATTCTAACCTTTCTTAAACTAAACTTTTTCTAATTCAAAACATTTCTAAATTCAACACTTTCCCATTTCAAAACATTTCTTAAAATAAAACTTTCTTAATTCAAAACTTTCCTAATGTGAAAACTTTCCTACACCTAAAACTTTCCTAAGTTGAAACTTTCCTAATGTGAAAACTTTCCTAAACCTAAAATTTTCCTAAGTTGAAAATTTCCTAAATCAACATCTTTCCTAATTCCAAGTTTCCTAATCTTCCATGTCTAATATTCAGGTCAATTCTTTTCTAAAATTTTTTCAAGTCAAGTTCAATCCTTCTTTTCTAAGTTCCTAAGTCTAGGTTTCCTAAAACCAAGTCTTTCAAAACCAATCTTTTCAAATCTTCCAATCAAAGTCTAAATTTCCCTACTTTTCCAATTCCAATTTCAACTCTTTTCCAAATCAACTCTTCTATTTTCAAACAGACTCTTGTCTGAACTACGACTGACCTGATTCCTCCAAAAGGATACGTAGGCAACCCTCATGGGTGCGTTCACAACATTTTTCAAGTTTCTATTTCCACAAAATCTTTCCAAATCACCAATCTATTTTCAAACTTCTAATTCCAAATTTCTATTTCCAAATCTCTATTTTCAATTTCTAAAACCTTCTTTCCAAATTCAAATTTTTATCTTTTTCTTTTGAAATCAAATCGATTTCTTTCCAAATCTATTTTCAAATCAAATCTGCTTCTTGCACTTGCATATCATGCATCATGTTAAATTTCTTTTTAAACATTCTTTTCCAAAGTGGATAAAATTGGACAGTTTGTTAGTTGAAGACTCTCATAGGTGAATCTAGGGTAAATAGACATGTAAGTATCGAAAGGACGGGGTAGGGTGATGGCTTAGTGCGTTTTCCCTACACATAACCAACCTCCGAACCTAGGATCACTGATTTCAAATACCAAAAGGAAGTTATTTTTCAAAAAAGGGCTTACGTATTTTCTAAAGTTTGCCAAACAACCTGTTTTCTTAAAAACCCTCTCTTGAGAAGGTATTTTCAAAATCGTTTTCCAAAACCCTAAGTGTAGTTTTCGGATTATTCTTAGTTTTTAGGTGACCTAACTCACCTTAATCAAGTTAGGTGGCGACTCCAAATCTTTTCTAAAAGCCCTTTATTCAAATCTATTTTTAACTCAAACCTAGTCGCACTCATTCTTCTAAGAGGGTGAGTTCTAACGAGAAAGTATAATGTTCTTCCCACTTGTGTGTGTATTCCTCGAGCGCGAAAAATCTAGGCGCGACAGCTAGCCACTCTGCTAGAGAAACTTAGAGGGTTAGGCCGTAGTCATGTCTCTTTACCTTTCACCCATGTAGAGTCTTCAATTAACTTGTTCAATCTTATTCACTTTAAATTTTCAAAACTAAATTTTCAAAATTGTTTTAAAAAAAAAAAGCATTCATTCATATTATCTTGTATTAAGTTTGTCATCCACATACCAACTCTTGCATCTTTCTTTTGTAGGTACATATTTTGTTTAAATTTTATTAACTGTCATGCATGAATGTAATGAACAGGATGAATGGGAGTTGTTGGGCTCTTTCCTCCGCTTTTAAAAATCACACGCAGACTGCACGTACACCTGCATTCTGCATACTTGCATTTTACCCTGATGTGACCTTTCTAGTTAGAAAGGGGGAACGGTATATTGGTTGTAGGCAAGATGCTGTGTCAGTTTCTTCGCCTACGGCCTTTTGATGGTTCCCCCGCTCAGATCACAAACTGATCATGGCACCACCTCGGGGAGTGGGCCTAGGTTTGAAGATCCGGGGACCAAGCCTTTTTAGGACGCATTAGTCAACCCTCAACCTCATACTCATATAGACACCATGCATAGCCGAACCTCTGCCGGATTTAAGACACGCGCACTGTTTTCCAAAACCATGGAGGAAAGGGCGACTGCTCTTATTTTCATTTATACCTGTCTATTCCTGTTGTTATAATGACTGTATTCATACTGTTATAATGCCTGTCTAACTGTTCATGCATGCAGGTTTACTTCAAACTGTATCTTCTCTCCTTATACTCTATGCATCCATTTTCATACATTTCATATTCCATGTCAAGGCAAGAGTTCTGAGTAACTCAAGTCACTGTATCCTCATGCATATGATCAACTCATTAATAGTGACACCAAGGTCACTCTCCCTTGCATTAAACCTACCTAAACCCTAAGGGTTTCCATGTAACCCTAAGGACTCATGACATGCATACCAATCCATTCCATAATAGGGGCTCCAATACCTCTAGGCTCACAAGAGATAGGATTGTCAAGAAGACAAGGGGCAACCAATCAACAAGCTCTCCCAGCGATCTCCTCGACATCAAATCCAATAAAGGCGAATCCGAAGGCTCAAGAGTAGTTTAAGGTTTCCTTTGTAAAATTGGATAGGTGGAACCCCCAAAGGAACATATTCCCTCCCCCCTTGGTTAAATGTATTTCAACTCTCTTGTATCTTAAACCCAAAGTTGAATGTACTTCTTTATTTTTGCAAATGAATTGAAGGATGATTGTATAAATGGATGAAGGTTCCCAGCTGATGGTAAGGCATCTGCATATAGGGGCAATCCCCTATCTCCAAAAGTGAGCCAATATATCATACTTAGCTTCCATCCTAAAAGAGGGGCACCCTAGGACATGCATTACATAAAGCTCTCTAAAAGCCAAAAATTGACTTTTAGTTTGTGTTTCTGTCTTTTTCTTTCTTCTATTTACAGAGATCACCTTGCATTGAGTCAACATTGCTCCTAAAAAGGGGCAACATCCACCTAGGGTTCCCATTATCACCCAACAAAGAGCATCACTGATGGCTGCTAACCCTGAAGAATCATCTCAAGTCTCTCGGGAAGAGGTCAATGAAATGAGGACCAAGATGGATGAGATGCTCAAACTCATTCAAACTATGGCTATGAAAGATACTGCTGCAGTTCCATCATCATCCGTGACTTCGTCAAAGGACCCTGAACTCGCTAATCCAAGGACCGTGCTTCAGTTTGAAAATGCAGGGAAGAATAAGGAAGATGCCCAAGGGATCAGTGCTGAAGAGGACGAAACCATATTACTTTCACCTGTCGTAAAGAAGGCCCCTCTAGACCCTCTCAGTTTGAAAATCCAAGGGCTAGAGGATTCACTGCGAAGTCTCTATGGCCATGACAATTACGGGTTCATTGCCTATGACGAGTTATGTTTCTTTCCTGACCACCCGAGACCCGCTAGGTTCAAAATGCCTGATTTCCAGAAGT
The DNA here is from genome assembly GCA_033060915.1 of Euryodendron excelsum. NCBI lineage: Eukaryota > Viridiplantae > Streptophyta > Magnoliopsida > Ericales > Pentaphylacaceae > Euryodendron > Euryodendron excelsum. Next base: position 38,865,358 of record CM065386.1, read on the forward strand.
ATGATGGCACTTGTAACCCTATCACTCATCTTCGTCTCTATGCTGGAGCCCTAAGTGGTTATGGCAATGATCTGAAACTCCTCATGTAGCTATTCCAACATAGTCTCACAGAGTCTGCTCTACAATGGTTTGCTCGTCTGGACTTAAGGTAGATCACAACCTGGATTGAGCTGGTCAATGCGTTCAAAGCCCAATACCGTCACAACATTGACCTCACTTTCGATCGATGGTCTTTGATGACGATGTGCAAGGGTGAGAAGAAAAGCTTTAAAGGATATGCCCTAAGATGGAGGGAGGCCGCTGCACAAGTTAATCCCCTATTGGAAAAGAAGGAGTATATACAACTGTTCGTACATACTTTTCAAGGTATATTCTACGAGAAGCTTTGCACAAGTGTGGGAAAAAGCTTCTCTGGACTGATCATGCAAGGGGAGATGATAGAAAACGGTCTCAAGACAGGGAGGATTACGGACCCCTATGCCAAGACTGGAGAAAATACCGCCAACATAGCCAAGAAGGTGGCTACTATAAGGGGCACGATCAAGAAGGAAAGTGAGGTGTTTTCCATCCTGCCTAGCCAACAACCCTAATACCGTCCCCCACTACAATCACCCCCAGTCCTGCCCTTACCCACCTTGACCATACCCGTTCCACCCCTAACTATGGTCTCGCTGGGGCACGACCCAACTTTAATAGACCTGCCCGACGCATCCATACCTTCGAAACCTTAGCCTGTACCTAAACCGAGGCCTACCATAACTTGCTGGCGAACAATATCCTAAAGCCCATACCTGCTCGCCCGCTGCCAAGCCCTCTACCCCCGACCTTTAATGCTGCTCTTACATGTGAGTACCATTCGGGTGGCTAGGGGCACGATACCGAAAACTACTTCACTCTCAAACATAAAATCCAAGACTTGATCGACAATAAAACCATTGATCTGCAGCCGGTAAAACTTGCTCCGACCCCCAATGTGACCACTAACCCTCTGTCGGATCACATCGTCAACATGATACTAGTAGAGATGGAAGGCGAGGGAGATTTCGACGAGCTTAAAGCCGAAGGTTGTGAGGATGATTGGGAGACCGATGAAGAAGATGATTGGGAGGAGGATCTCCCATTGTGCCCAACTTATCTCTATAACCCTGATGAGATACCGGATGCTTCTAACTGGCCCATTGAGGAGCCAATGTTCCCGAAAGATGAGATTGCTGAGAACATGGCTGTTGATGGATGGGGCGCTGAATTTCTGCATCCAAAGTATGCCGCAGCGAAACGTCACTTACTAGAAAACCCTTGGCCCACAATTGAGTACAACTATGAAGACATGGGCTGGGGGCTAGAGGAGTCAAGAGAGCGAACAAAACCATTCGAGTTGGAAGGGGGTGAACTAGTCACCCTGTTTACAGAAGAACCCACTGCAAAGAACCAGAAGGAGGCCGATAACCGTGCTAGCAACGTCAACATCTTTGGAGCTCTAGGAGAAGCCTTTGCTTGTCTCGCCTTGGCTGAAGACCCGGGTCACGAATGGAGCATCGAAGATGTGGGCATTGTCCCAAAGCCTTACTAAAAGGGAACCCCTTCAAAAGCGTACATGAGAGGGGTGCTTTCACCCACTTTCTTTCTATCCCTTTACCTTTTGTTCTTAAATTAAAATCTGCATTTCTTTTTTTGTCAATCAAGGACTATATGCTTTTCACTAATATTATAAAATGGTTAAGTCTTTTTATTCACTCCTGTTATTTTATATGTCTTTTGGGAATGATAGCTATTTCTTATGTAAAGGGGCATGGCCTTTCCCATGGAATGATTTAACTTGAGTGAATGATAGCATGAGCTAACTACTCACCAAATGATCAGCTTTCCAGAGAGAGTGGATAAGGATAAGTGAGGATACTACCCAAAGGTGACACTTACAAGACACTGAAGCTAAGTGATGTGTGGTCAGTCTATCAAAATGAAGAGGAGCTATCTTTCACTTCCCCACATATAAATAAAAGAATAAATAACTAAATAAATAAACAAATGTGCTTATATTCCCTTTGCTTAACCCCTAGTGCCTTGCGAAAAGCAAAATTTTTCCTTGTCAACCCCAATCCAAGACTGTCCTCCCCATACTGGGGCAGACAATAGTTGAGAACTCTAGGATTGGTATCCATCTTCTATCATCTTAGGGTGGCACAGGAGGCTTTATAGATCAAGCAATCTAGTTAAAAGTGAAGAGAGGCATTCATTTCATTTCCCATACAGTCAAAAGCAACCTTTTGTCAAACCCGTTGAGCCATTTACCTTATTTGACAAAACCCCAACCTAAGGATCACCGCCCCATTGGGTAGATTGAACTGCCAAGAAAAAGGTCTAAGGAAAAAGGGTCGAAGAATTATTCATTTCATGAAGGAAATGAAAGGACAAAGTGAAGGAAAAGAGTTGCCAAAGGGCAAGAGGCCAAAAAAAAAATCCTTTAAGGAAAGGCCTGAAGAAAACCATGATTGTGCCATAATAAGAAGAAAAGAAAGTCATGTTTATCTTAAAAAGCATATAGAAAGGCCGAAAGAGAAGAGTCATTTTCACCCTAAAAAGTATATAGCCAAAGCAAGAAGGAAATTTAAAGGTGATCCTAGGCTGTAAAGAAACCTAGTAGAAACAATAGGTTTGAGCTTTTATCCTTTCTTGCAAAACCCTAAAACCATGGCCTACATTACAACCATACTAAAGTCCACTCTGATTGAAAACAGATTGCTTGTTCTAAATGAGCTGAACACGTTACCAAAGCCAAGAAGGATGCTAGCCCTACGGAGAAAATAGTTAGGGACGGTATGGATCTAAACCCTACTGAAAATAACATTCGAATTTGGGCCTATATATCCTGTTGTTTCGAAAACCCCATAACCTGACCTACATTACGATCCTAAACAAAGTCTCCTCGGATTGAAAGGACTGGCCACTTATCGCTCTGCTAAAGGTCAAGTAAGATGTTGCTAAAACCCTGAGAATCGAGAGTTTCAGCCCAGTAACCCCATACACTAACCCTGAAACAGAGAATCGGAGAGGGTCAAGAGGTTGAGAAAGGTTCGAAGTGCTATCGTCAATCAAGGTAGGGTTCAGCCAGAGGAGAGGCTAGACCCTCGAAAAGGAAGAAGTTACCATTCCAAAGACCACAAGTTTAACAGCACCCCTTGTCATTCTATTAGTTAATGTATTTCTAATATGTGCATATAAAGATGAAAAAAAATATAGAAAAAAAAAACAATCAGCATGAGTTTTGCACACATAGGGTATAACTCCATGTAAAAAACAGAAGTCACCAACATCAACTCATACAATAGATACATAACATCATCATCCATCATATGCATTTGATCATATGCCTAGCTGAAACGATCATAAATATTTCTGTCTATCCATGCTTCTAAATACCATAAATATCCATCCTTGTACATAGCTTACAAAATAAAATTGTTTAACATAAACACATCTTAAGAATAGGGGCAAAAGAAGATCGGAGCCCCCACAAGAGGCATCTATCACAGGTCAAAGTCGATGTCATCTGGATCGAAATCCGCGAAACCTAGCATCGAAGGAGGCGGATAACTACTCGAAGCACCGCCATCCTCCAGGGAAGAAAGAACCGAAATTAGCTGTATGAAAGAAGAACTAAACAAAAACAAAGTGAATAGAAGAAGTAGAGAAAGAATAACATACCCCCCCCCCCCCCCCCCACCACCCAGCTGAGATAACCGAGCTGTCAAGGAAGCTACCTCGGCCTGGTAACTGATCCTGCTCCATCTGGTACTGATTCTCTGGTCTCTCACAGCAGTAAACTCGGCCTAGGGCACATATCCTCCGGCACAGCGCCACAAGTCAACCACCTCCTGGCCAAAAGCTGACCCTCCGACTACTACCTCAAACCGGGTGAAGGCACCGATCGTATGAGCCCCAAAGTGTGCAGCGTAATCTGTATTTGGGGGAAGCAGGAACTGGGCACCTGGCTAACGCTCCTAATAAGGGATAGGCACTCCCACCACCAAGGCTCCAAACATATACTCCGGCGGAGCCCCTGCTAATCGGAATTCCTCATGCAACTGCCGCCAGTGTCGCTCTCCGAGATAGGACTCCCAAGTGTCATCACTGAGAAAAGCAACTCTCAACAGGGACAACGGGACCAAGTACCGAACTGTCTCATAATGAACTGATCTAATGAAGGGTTGCCAAGTCACATCCCTCGCCTCAATCAGCTCTAGGTTAGCCCGGAACGTCAAAAAATCGATAATCTCCGATCGCTGGGCTACCCGGTCATGAGCCCACCTTAAAGCACGAGGATAGAGGTCATCCTCAACAATTACAAGGCGATGAATAGGAAGGTACTCATAGCTCCACCAGACGAGAAAAGTCCAGAAACTAGTCATGCTACCCCAACAGGAAAAAGTCCTAACCCGCAACAACCGAAGGAAGCAGCCAAAGAAGAAGGACCCCTAGTCCAGCTCGGATAAAGCGACAAGATCAGCTACTATACTCACCAATCGACATGGCGCGAGCAACTTGTTGTTGTTGCAAAAGCAACTAAAGATGATGTACAAAACAAGTCGTCGTCTTCGTCTCATAATGTCCTGCCTGGCGGGCGATGGCTCAGCAGCAAAGGTACAATCATCCTGGCTGATCCAAGAGACTGGGAAGGCAGAACGCTCAGGAGGAGGCAAGTCCAGCAAAATGCATGCCTTGTCTCTACTGACTGACCGTAGAGTGATCCGCCGGCCAACGAAGGAAAGCCCTGTGATGATCGCCCAATCCAAGGGAGTGGGACCTAACTCGAAGCCGACAAAATGGAAGGTCCTGGTCTCTCCAAACCACCGCTCAACCAGCACCAGTACCAAATGTTGGTTCAGGCAATTGGCCTGTAACCCTATGAAGGCTCTGAATCTAATCTCAGCCAAAAAGGCACGATATGACGGGGTAGCTCACTGCATAGTCATGAAGACCTGATGAACAGCCCCTTTAAAAGCTGTGTGTACTCGAGGAGGGGGCAAATGCTGTCTGAAGTATACGCTGGGGTGATAAGCCAAATCCCCGAGTGGGGGAATATCCAGTACCTGCAAGTCTCCCAAGTCAGCATTCGTCTGCCTATGCCTGGAGGAAGCTCTCCCATAACCGGTCACCTAATCTCTAAGGCCCGGTACCTCCTCCTCTGTGCCAATCTCCTCTACGAAAGCCTGCTCAACTAGGGAAAGGGGTCGACAGGTGGCCCACTCCCCCGACCACTCTGACTAGATGCTGCCTGCCCAGTAGACCATTGGCTACCCCTAGATCAACTGGAGCCACTTGTGGAATATGTCCGAGCTGCCTTCCCCGAGCGGCGTCTCCTCTCAGAACTGTCATCACCCGCATCTGCCATCCTGAAAAGGTAAGCCAAGGTAAGAGGTGTTAATATATCGAGCAGGCAGTTGACATAATAAAGTAAAATAAAATAAACAACTAACACAAACAAAACAAATAAAAGATTTTGAATGAGAAGTCAAAACAAATTTCCTACGCACATCTTTTGTTGTTCTAACTTCAAATCAAATCTCAAGGATTTTCCATCTTTCTCCTTCAAAATGATTTTATTTCTAAACCTTTTCCAACTCTTTCCCTAATTTCTAAAAATTTCGGCAAAGCTTTGTTTAAAAGTGGTCCCTAAAACACCCATGACATCAACACAAAACATAAAACGTGCACTCCATAACATTACAATCACATAATATCCGCACTCGCGCACACTCTTCAATTTTTTAAAATTTTCAAAACATATGTTTTATTTTTCAAAATAAATCAATGGTTTTCTAAGTTGTCCTAAAATTTCTCAAAATCACCTCAAATGTTTTCTAAAATATTCCAATATTTTTCCAAATTTCAAATTTCATCAATCTCTCAAGTTTTCTTAATTTTCCTAATTTTCTAAATATTTTTCTATTTTTCAAAAAATCAAAATTCACCAAATTTTCAAAAAATCACGAAACTTCACACAGTTGTTAAACACATTTTTCTAAGGCACATTGCATAAAAATCTAGCCAAAAAACGTAATGCCCAAGCCTGTAGGAACAAATTCATTATTCCTGCAGAAAACCCTCTTCACATAATCATGTAAAATCACTCAAATTCAATCAAACAAGCACCAAAATGCAAAAATAACTTCACCATAATGTTCAAAGCATGTCAAAACATCAGATTCTACTATTCACATGGTTCAAAAGAAATTTTACACATCAAAATTAACCAAAATTTGAAAACTCACTTTTTGGCATTTTTTGGTGAAATCTTCTCTTCCGACGACTTTTCCGGCGACGTGGTCTCCTTATGACAATCACCCATGGTCTCCAAGAGGTGCCCCATCAATGTCCAAGTCAGTTTCTTCGCAACATCTCTCGGATTTGCGAAAATTCTCTCAAACTTTTTGGTTTTGTTCCCAAGCCTAGCGCCACTAGTAGAGGCACCAAGCTTCTTCTACCAAAGCCGCCACTCCTAGTGGCACCAATTTCCAATTTTGGGTAGCTTTGCCCTTTTCTCGTCAAAACTCATTTTCAAAGGCCTTTCAGGCCCAATACCCATTTCCAAACCCCCGTTTTCCAAATCCGTCCCTTCGACCGCCTCACGGTCAATATGGGGCTCTTACTTTATCATTTTTTATCTTTGACAAGCAAAGACAAAAAAAGAGGGGCAGTTGTAAGCACCCCATTTTTGACCGCTCAGCAGTCTCCACTCCGTCCAGACTCATGTTCAAGTCATTGTGGGCATATTCCAATCCAAATTAACTTTCTAAGTCTAATCCCGTCAATTCATCGCTTCGTGGGCCCCACCGGACCCAAATGGAGGCAAAATGACCAAAATGCCCCTGGAGGCATTGCCCTTTCTAATTCCAAATCAGGCACGTCTTTCCGAAGACGATAAATCCCCTTTCCAATTCCAAATTAGGCACATCTTTCCGAAGACGGTAAGTCCCCTTTCTAATTCTAAATCAGGCACGTCTTTCCAAAGATGGTAAGTTCCCTTTCCAATTCCAAATCAAACACTTCTTTCCGAAGACAGTAAGTCCCCTTTCCGATTCCAAATCAGGCGCGTCTTCCTGAAGATGGTAAGTCCCCTTTCTAAGTCCAATTCCAATTTCAATCCCTCTCTAGAGACAGTTGATTCCACGAGACGGTCCGGCACGTTTTTTGAAAAAAATCTCTTCGAAACGGTAAGTCCCTTTAAACCTGTCGACCGGGAAGACACCCCAAGTCCCCTAGATGGTAGAACGGTCCACCTTTGGCGCCTACTAGCCCGCCAATGCAGAAATGTCTATTTACGCATGCCTTTCGAGAAAGTTTATTCTTAGACGCTAAGTCCCTTTAGCAACTTCCCGAGATCAGATAGTCTCGGGAATGATCGCGAACCATCAGAGTAGCGGAAATACTCGCAAACAGGCCAATATAGGGAATTGCCAACAAACCCCTGTATCACGCGACTGCCATCAGAGTGGCAGAAACACTCAAAACCCAGATCAGCACCAGTGCCTGCTAGCCCACTTCGGTGAAAAATGACCAAACTGCCCCTAGGGCCATTTTCGGCACGTTTCTCGAGAACACATTTCCAACCTTCCAAGATTGTCTTAAAGGCAATCCGGCATGATTAGGTGCCTTCTAGTTAGTTTTAGGCCAATTCCGAGACCTCCGGTCAAGATGACCATTTTGCCCCTAGACATTCAAATGCCCCGAGAACCACACCGCCCCTGGGTATCAAGCCAGTAACTTCCCGAGAATGCCTCCTACACTATTCTCAACCTTTCTTTACCTTTCTGGATCATTCCAACTTAGTTCCGGCAAACCTGGTGCGAAATGACCATTCTGACCCTGGTGGGCCGGTCACCTTTTCCAACCACTCCGGCTCTGGGTATCAAACTGGTAGCGTTTGAGAACATTCTAAATAATGTTTCCAAATCTCAAGTCTTCTTCCTGGACATTCTGAGTCCGTCCCAGCAGCTTTCCGGCCTGATTGACCATTTTGCCCCTAATGGCCCGGTCAATCCTTTTGACACATCCTATCTTCATTTTTCAAGTCAAATACCTCTGGGACACTGTTTTAAGTATTCTTGCCCTTTTTCAGGCCTTCTGGGTCATTCCCGGTCCCTTAAATCATTCCGAGGCTTTCCGGAATCACTCTTAGTGAAGTCAGGCTAAAAATTGCATGACAGTCACTAGTACAAGCACCCAAATGTTCCCAAGATACTTTGCTTGCCGACCTTAAACTTTCCAAACTGGGTAGCGCCACTAGAAGCCAAGAAATGGCCTGGCGCCACTCCTAGTGGCGCCAAGAGGAATTTTACCCTGGTGCCACTACAATAGGCGCCAAGTCTATCTCATCCCTATAAATACAGAACCTCTTCCAGCGTGAAATAGGTCTGCAAACTCAATCTAAAAACCCTGATTCTCGATATACAGAGCTCGTACACTCCCAAAACCCTAGCTTCTCTGGGTTTTCTAAACCCTAGCCACCATACACCAAACCCTAGCCTCCTATACACTCCTATACACTCTCATACACTTACACACTTGTCTCCAACCCTCCTTTGAAGACTTGAAGAGCTGCAATTTGAAGGTTCGAAGATTGAAGACGAACTCTTGAAGATTGAAGTGAAGATTGAAGCAAGATAAGCAAAGCAAAGCGCGCAAAGCTAAGCAAAATAAAAAAGATACAAGGTAGGCTTCTTATTTAAATTTTCGTACTTCCCCCCTCTCTCTTCTCTCTCGTAACCCACTTGGATTTTTCCTATTTTAATATCCCATCTCTTTCCCCCCTTTCTTTGCATGCTTAAAACAAGGGGACTCCCGATCCATGTGTAGGACTAGACTATTAGAGGGTCACTGTGTCGGGGGCTTTCTTTTAGTCTAACCGAAGACTACGTGGGTTCGGCCCCCTTGATTATGTGGTGAAGCCTTAACCATGTATGTTCACGACTCCAAATTTGCATTGTGCATATCACGATTCTTGCATTCTTCTAAAAGTCGTTTTCAAACTATTTTTCAAAATTGCATCAAAATCTCATTTTTCAAAACTTGTTTTCAAAATCACAATTCTAGGGTGATTCTAGCCTTTCCATGGCTAGGATTGCTTTAGGAAAGTGTTACATTTAAAGTGACCGATATGGTCTATATTTTCAACTCTTAGTTGTTTTTAAAACCACTTTCTTAAAGTGGTTCTAACCTCCTTATGGTTAGAATCGTTTTAGGAATGTGAGACGTTTTCATACTTTCCAAAAAAATCTATTTTCAAAAATTTCTATTTCAATATGCTTTCCAAAAGCTCTTCCTCCGGTAAGCACCCCATTTTTGACCGCTCAGCAGTCTACACTCCGTCCAGACTTGTTTTCAAGTCATTGTGGGCATATTCCTATCGAAACCAATTCTCAAGGTCCAAATTCCGTCTTTCCATCGCTTCGCGGGCCTGTCAGGCCCAAATAGAGGCAAAATGACCAAAATGCCCTTAGGGGCATTGTCCTTTCTTATTCTAATTCCAATCCCTCTCTCGAGACAGTTTATTCCTCGAGACGGTCCGAGTAGCAAAACTACTCACAAAACCGTTAGAGTAGCGGAAATACTCACAAAACCGTTAGAGTGGCAGAAACACTCACAATCCAGGCACGTCTCCTCGGAGACGGTAAGACCCCTTTCCAATCCCACTCTCGAGACGGTTCCAATCCAAGCACATCTTTTCGGAGACGGTAAGACCCCTTTCCAATCCCTCTCTCGAGACAGTTTATTTCTCGAGACGGTCCGAGTAGTGGAAATACTCACAAAACCGTTAGAGTAGCTGAAGTATTCACAAAACCGTTAGAGTGGCGAAAATACTCACAAAACCGTTAGAGTAGCGGAAGTACTCACAAAACCGTTAGAGTAGCGGAAATACTCACAAAGCCGTTAGAGTAGCGAAAATACTCACAAAGCCGTTAGAGTAGCGGAAATACTCCCAAATCATCAACCCCGTCCGAGTAGCGGAAATACTCACACCGTTAGAGTGGCGGAAACACTCAAAACCTAGGTCAACACCAGTGTCTGTTAGCCCACTTTGGTGAAAAATGACCAAACTACCCTTAGGACCTTTTCCGAGACTTTCCGGTCAAGATGACCATTTTGCCCCTAGGTATCTGAATGCCCCGGGAACTACACCGGCTCTGGGTATCAAACCGGTAATGTCCCGAGAATACTTTTTATAGTGTTCTCAACCTTCCTTTACCTTTCCAGATCATTCCGAGTCAATTCCGGCCAACCCAGTACAAAATGACCGTTTTGCCCCTAGAGGGCCGGTCTCCTATTTCGACCACATCGGCTCCGGGTATCAAACCGGTAACCTCCTGAGACTACGTTTTATAGTAATCTCAACTCCCCTTTACCTTTCCAGATCATTCCGAGTCAGTCCCGGCAAACCCGGTACAAAATGACCGTTTTGCCCCTAATGGGCCGGTCTCCTTTTCCGACCACGCCGGCTCTGGGAATCAAACCGGCAACCTCTGGGAACATTCTAAATAATGTTTCCAGATCTTAATTCTTCTTCCAGGACAATCCAAGTCTGTCCCGACAGTTTCCCAGTCCGATTGACCGTTTTGCCCCTAAAGGCCCAGTCAACTTTTTCAACACATTTTATCTTCACTTTTCAAGTCAAATACCTCCAGGACACTATTTTAAGTGTTCCTACTCCTTTCCGGCCTTCCGGGTCATTCCCGGCTCCTTCAAATCATTCCCGGACTTTCCGAAGTCACTCCTAGTGAAGTCAGGCTAAAGATTACATGGTAGTCACTAGTGCAGGTGCCCAAATCTAGTCAAAGATACGTTACTTGCCGACCTTAATAGTTTTCTAATTGGCTGGCACCACTAGTAGTGGTGCCAAGCCAATATTTGGCCTGTTGCCACTCCTAGTGGCTTCAGAAGGAATTTTGCCCTAGCGCCACTACAACAGGCGCCAGGTTTGTCCGACTTGTATAAATACATAGCCTCATTCAATGTGAAAAAGGTCTGCAAACTTAACCTAAAAATCCTATATTTCGATATACAGAGCTCGAGCACCTCCTAAACCCTAGCCTCCCTAGGTTTTCCAAACCCTAGCCACATTACCCCAAACCCTAGCCTCCTATACACTCATACACACCCCCATACACTCATACACTAGCCTTCAACCATCCTTTAAAGGCTTGAAGAGCTGCCATCTAAAGCTTGAAGACAACCCTTGAAGGTTGAAGAAGAAGACAAAGACCGAAGACCGAAGACAGCGCGGCGCGCAAAATAAAGAAAACATACGGTAGGCTTTCTCTTTAATTTTCTGCACTTCCCCCTCTCTCTTCTCTCTCCAACCCACTTGGGTTTTCTCTATTTTAATCCCCTATCTCTTCCCCCCCCCCCCCTTTCTTTGCATGCTTGAAACAAGGGGATTCCCGGTCCATATGTAGGATTGGGCTATTGGAGAGTCACCGTGTCGGGGGCTTTCTTCTAGTCTAACCAGAGACCACGTGGGTCCAGCCCCCTTGATTATGTGGTGAAGCCTTAGCCTTGTATGTTCACGACCCCAAATTGCATTGTGCATATCATAGTCTTGCATCTTCCAAAATCCGTTTTCAAAGTTGTCTTTAAAATCGTTTTCAAACTTGTTTTCAAAATTGCATCAAAATCTCTTTTTCAAAAACTTGTTTTCAAAACCACAATCCTAGGGTGATTCTAGCGTTTCCATGGCTAGGGTTGCTTTAGGAAAGTGCTACATTAAAAGTGACCTTTTTGGTCTATATTTTCAAATCTTATTGTTTTCCAAAACCACTTTCTTAAAGTGGTTCTAGCCCTCTTATGGCTAGAATCGCTTTAGGAAAGTGAGAATGTTTTTAGCCCTTTTAAAAAAAACTCTTTTTCCAAATCCCTCTTCCTAAAAATCTCTTTTTCAACATACTTTCCTAAAACTCTCCTCTCCAAAATTGTTTTCAAAAACTCTCTTCCAAAATCTATTTTTCAAAATTCCCTCTTTCAACTCCTTTCCAAAACTCTTTCTCTTTAAAATCCCTTCCTAAAAACTCTCTTCAAAAACCTTTCTAAAAAACTCTCTTTCCAAAATCTTGTTTTTAGAAATTTCCTCTCCAGGATTTCCTTCCAAAATCTATGTTTCCAAAAACACACTTTCCAAAAACTCCTCCCTAGGATTCCCTTCTAGAAAACCTTCGTTTTCAAAAACGCACTTTCCAAAAACTCTTTTCTTAGAGCCCAAGTCAAGCCTTAGAGCCCATGATTAGGAAACCCTAATTTTCTTTCCAAAAACATGATTTTCAAACTTTGCCCCAAGCCTAGGTTTCCAAAATCTCTTGTTTTCACATCCAAACTATACATGTTTCCAAAACCTCTTTTCTACGTCAAAACTATAATTTTCCAAATCTAGAGTTTTTAGAATCTCCTTTTCCAAATCCTTGCCAAATCCTATCTTCCCTTTAGGAAACCGAATCAAATCTCCCCGTTTAGGAAATTAGACCCAATCCTCCGTTTTTGGAAACAAAATCAAATCTTTTCTTTTAGAAACAAAATCCAACCCCTTCCTAATCTAAATCTTTCCTAATTCATATCCTTCCTAATCTTCCACATTCCTAAATCTTAAGTTTCCAAAACTTGAACATAAACTCTTTCCTAAATTTTAAGACTCAATTTTCAAATCTTTCCTAATTCAACCCTTTCCTAATTCTACCTTCTCTTCAAACCTTAACTTTTCAAACCTAAGTTTTCAAACTCTTCCTAAACTCAAACCTTTCCTAATTTCAAGATTTTCTAAAACTAAAACTCTAAAACTTTCTAAATCCTAAACTTTCTAAATTTCAAATCTTTCCAATTTCAAATCTTTCTTAATTCAAGACTTTCTAAACCTAAAAACTTTCTAAATTCTAAGCCTTTCTTAAACTAAACTTTTCCTATTTTAAAACATTTCCAAAATTCAACACTTTCCTATTTCAAAACCTTTCTTGAAACAAAACTTTCCGATTTTCAAAACTTTTCAAATTTGGGAACTTTCTTAATTCAAACATTTCCTAAATTGAAAACTTTCCTTTTTCAAACCTTTCCTAAAATGAAACTTTCTTAAATTCAAAACTTTCCTAAACCTTAAACTTTCCTAAATTCAAAACTTTCTTAATTCAAAACTTTCCTAAATCGGACCTTTCCTAATTCAAACATCTCCTAAAATCCAATCTCTCCAAATCTTCCAAGCCAAGTCAAATCTTTCCTGGGTCTCTTCTCTTTCCTAAGTCTAGGTTTTCTTAAACCTTCTCTTTTCCAAAACAAGTCCAAATCAATCTTTCCAAAGCAAGTCCAATCCTCTTAATTCCAATTTCCAATCTCCTCTTCTAATTTCAAATCAAATTCAATTTCCAATTCAATTTTCTTCTTCAATCAACTTTTCTCTTTTCAATCGGACTCTTGTCCGAACTACGACTGACCTGATTCTCCCAAAGGGATACGTAGGCAACCTTCATAGGTGCGGTCACAATACTTTTCCAACTTTCAATTCCACTCTCATGGGTGTGGTTTTCAAAATCTTCTCAAATCTCAAATTTCAATTTCAAATTTCTATTTTCAAATTTCTACTTTCGATTTTCAAACTTTCCAATTTCGATTCCATCTCTTTAAATCTATTTTCAAATCAAATCAATTTCAACTCAATTTCTTTGCAAATCTATTTTTCAATTCTCTTTTCTTGCACTTGCATATCATGTATCATGTTAGTTTCTTTTCAAATATTGTTTTTCTAAAGTGAATAGGATTGACCATTAGTTAATTGAAGACTCTCATAGGTGAATCTAGGGTAGATTGACATGTAGGTACCGAAAGGGCGGGGTAGGGTGATAGCTTAGTGCGTCTTCCCTACACGTAACCAACCTCCGAACCTAGGATCACTGTTTTCGAAAGACCAAAAAGGAGTTAGTTTTCAAAAAAGGGCTAAATATTTTCCAAAGGTTGCCAAACCACCTGTTTTCTTAAAAACCGTCTCTTGAGGATGTTTTCCAAAATCGTTTTTCCAAAAACCCTAAATGTAGTCTTCGAATTATTCTTAGTTTTTAGGTGACCTAACTTACCTTAATCAAGTTAGGTGGTGACTCCGAATCTTTTTGAAAAGCCCTTTATTCAAACCTATTTTTCAATTCAAACCTAGTCGCACTCATTCTTCTAGGAGGGTGAGTTCTAATGAGAGAGTACAACATTTTTCCCGCTTAGGTGAGTATTCCTCGAGTGCGAAAAATCTGGGCGCGACACCTCCCAAAATTGTTTTCAAAAACACTCTTCAAAAATCTATTTTTAAACTCCTTTCCAAAACACTCTCCTCAAAATTTCTTTCCTAAAACACACTCCCTAGGTTTCCTTCCTAGAAAACGCCTTTCTTAAAATTCTCTTTCCTAAAAATTCTTTCCAAAAAGGTTCTTCCAAAATCTCTTTCCAAAAGCTCTCTTTTTAAAACTCATCTTCTAGAAACTCCTTTCTAGGATTTCCTTCCAAAAACTTGTTTCCAAAAAACACACTTTCCAAAAATCCCTTTCCTTAGAGCCTAAGTCAAGTCCTAGAGCCACGATTAGGAGACCCTAATTTTCTTTCTAAAAACATGGTTTTCAAACTTACCTTAAAACCTATGTTTCCAAAATCTCTTGTTTTCTACAACGAAATTATACGTATTTCCAAAACCTATTTTCTACGTCAAAACTATACACTTCCAAATCTAGGGTTTCTAAAATTTCCTTTTTCAAATCCTTGTCAAATCAAATCTTCCCTCTAGAAAACAAATCCAATTTCCCGTTTAGGAAACTAGATCCAATCCTCCATTTTTGGAAACAAAATCAAATTTTCTCTTTTAGAAACAAAATCCAATCCCTTCCTAATCCAAATCTTTCCTAAATTCAACCCCTTCCTAATCTTCTACTTTCCTAAATCTTAAGTTTTCAAAACTTGAACATAAAAATCTTTCCTAAATTTTAAAATTCAATTTTCAAATCTTTCGTAATTCAACCTTTTCCTAACTCTACCCCTTTTTAAATCTTAACTTTCCAAATCTAAGTTTTTAAATCTTTCCTAAACTCAAACTTTTCCTAATCTCAAAATTTTCTAAAACTCAAACTTTAAAGCTTTCTAAATCCTAAACTTTCTAAATTCGAAACTTTCAAACTCCAAAACTTTCTAAGTTCTAAACTTTCCTAAATTTCAAATCTTTCAAAGTCCAAAACTTTCCTCATTCCAACCTTTTTTAATTCCACATCCTTTCCAAACTTTAACTCCCAAATCTAGATTTTTAAATCTTTCGAAAACTTAAACTTTGAATTTTTCAAAAATTCTAAAGCTTTCTAAATTCAAATATTTCTAATATTCTAAGCTTTCCAAATTCAAAACTTTCTTAAATTGAAACTTTCCAAATTCTAAACATTTCTTAAACTAAACTTTTCCAAATTCAAAACATTTCTAAATTCAACACTTTCCTATTTCAAAACCTTTCTTAAAATAAAACTTTCTTAATTCAAAACTTTCCTAAGTTGAAACTTTCTTAATGTGAAAACTTTCCTAAACCTAAAATTTTCCTAAGTTGAAATTTTCCTAAATCAACATCTTTCCTAATTCCAAGTTTCCTAATCTTCCAAGTCTAATATTCAAGTCAATTCTTTTGTAAAATCTTTTCAAGTCAAGTTCAATCATTCTTTTCTAAGTTCCTAAGTCTAGGTTTCCTAAAACCAAGTCTTTCAAAATCAATCTTTTCAAATCTTCCAATCAAAGTCCAAATTTCCTTACTCTTCCAAATCCAATTTCAACTCTTTTCCAAATCAACTCTTCTATTTTCAATCGAACTCTTGTCCGAACTACGACTGACCTGATTCCTCTAAAAGGATACACAGGCAACGCTCATGGGTGCAGTCACAACATTTTTCAAGTTTCTAGTTCCCCAAAATCTTTCCAAATCACCAATCTATTTTCAAACTTCCAATTCCAAATTTCTATTTCCAAATCTCTATTTTCAATTTCCAAAACCTACTTTCCAAATTCAAACTTCTATCTTTTTCTTTTCAAATCAAATCGATTTCTTTCCAAATCTATTTTCAAATCAAATCTTCTTCTTGCACTTGCATATCATGTATCATGTTAAATTTCTTTTTAAACATTCTTTTTCAAAGTGAATTGGATTGGACAGTTTGTTAGTTGAAAACTCTCATAGGCGAATCTAAGGTAAATAGACATGTAGGTACCGAAGGGGCGGGGTAGGGTGATGGTTTAGTGCGTCTTCCCTACACATAACCAACCTCCGAACCTAGGATCACTAATTTCAAAGACCAAAATAGAGTTATTTTTCAAAAAAGGGCTTACATATTTACTAAAGATTGCCAAACAACCTGTCTTCATAAAAACCCTCTCTTGAGGAGATATTTTCAAAATCGTTTTCCAAAACCTTAAGTGTAGTTTTCGGATTATGCTTAGTTTTTAGGTGACCTAACTCACATTAATCAAGTTAGGTGGCGACTCCAAATCTTTTCTAAAAGCCCTTTATTCAAATCTATTTTCAATTCAAACCTAGTCGCACTCATTCTTCTAGGAGGGTGAGTTCTAACGAGAAAGTACAGTGTTCTTCCCGCTTGTGTGTGTATTCCTCGTGCGCAAAAAATCTGGGCGCGACATGGTGGACTATTCTTAATTCAACAAGGAAGTTATAGGCTATGGGTTGAGTGGATTCGGGCATGTCATGACCAAAGAGAACTCTAAGTTGTTCTTTTCGACTAATGTTTTCAAAATACATTTCCCCACCATAACCAGTTCCCATAATTTCTGCCAGAGTCCCTTCATTCAGAGTGATTTTCACTCAATTCACAAAGCTAGTAATCATGTTGCTTCCAACTTTCTTCATCAAATTAGAGTAGAAATGCATAACCAATTTTGGATATACATTCTCTCTGATTGTTGTGTAGGGTTCCCACCCTAGGTTCTTAAGGATATGGGGGAAATCAAAGTTCTCAGTTTTAAAGAAGACATGATCTATCCAGCGTCCATTCAAAACTTTAAAAAGACCGAAGATGTTCATGTACCTTTCTTCTGCCATTGCATTTATGAAGTGTGTTGAATCCCATCCAGGTTGCTCTACAAAAGCCCTTTCCTCTGAATCTCTGATGACTGGCCCAACCCTTTTTCATTTCTGAGTGCATGCAGGAGGAACATTAGGGTTTTCTCGGCCAGGTTCTATTTTAGGAGCCATTGTGGGATTAAAGAGAGTTGAGTGAGAATGGAAAGTAGATTGATTAGGGTTTATAAGGAGTTTGAAATGAAGATTTGCGATGGTTGAGAGTGATGGTTGGGTTTTGGTGCGAACAGGGGAGCGGGAGAGAAAAAGAGTGAGAGCGAATGAGTGAGAGGAAAATTTCGAATGTTTATAAAGTGGGCTTCGTCAAAGTATATAGGCTCGAAGCATGAGCTGACACATGCCTTGTTAATGAAATGATTTAAGTCCACTGTTGTGATGAGCTGACTCTATGAAATAAAGTGTTGACTCTTTCACCCAAACTAAGCATGTGAATCATAAGGATTTCATGAAATGATCTTTTTCAAGTTTTGAGATAAAGATTGTCTTAATATGATCATATAATGCATCATGAACTGAAGAAAAGCATTTCATATGAATGATAAACAAATTTAAACATTCAAAGCACAAATTTCACTCAAATCAAACACATTTTAGGATAAAGGATCACTCATCCTAATTCTCTTCTAATCATACAAAAACGATCTTCACTTAATGGTTTAGTAAAGATATCAGCTAATTGCATATCAGTGCACACAAAGTCAAGTTCTATATTACCTTTTTGTACATGATCACTTATAAAGTTATATCTAATTTCAATGTGTTTTGTGCGAGAGTGTTGAATAGGATTTTTAGTCAAGTTTATTGCACTAGTATTATCACATTTAATAGGAATATGATCAAACAAGATTCCATAATCTTCCAATTGTTGTTTGATCCACAACACTTGTGCACAATAACTCTCAGCTGCTACATATTCAGCCTCAGCTATGGAGAGAGCAACTGAATTTTGTTTCTTGCTATACCAAGATACAACCATATTGCCGAGGAGTTGGCAAGAGCCACTTGTACTCTTCCTATCAACTCTACTCCCCGCATAGTCAGCGTTAGTGTAAACATTTAGATTAAAACATGTATTTCTTGGAAACCATAATCCTAGATTTGGTGTGTGCTTAAGATAACAAAAAATCCTTTTTACAACAATCACATGAGATTCTTTAGGATTAGATTGAAAGCGAGCACATAAGTAAACACTAAACATTATGTCAGGTCTACTACTAGTTAGATACAATAGAGAGCCTATCATGCTTCTATAAAACTTAGTATCTACTGACTTACCTTTCTCATCGCTATCCGATTTAGTTGTAGTACTCATTGGAGTACTTATAGGCTTTGTACTTTCCATGCCAAACTTTTTGATTAAGTCCTTGATGCACTTGGCTTGGTTGATAAAGAAGCTTTCCTTTGATTGCTTGATTTGAAGTCCAAGAAAGTAATTGAGCTTTCCCATCATACTCATCTCGAATTCTCTCTGCATACACTTAGCAAATTCTTCGCAAAGCGATTCATTAGTAGCACCGAATATAATATCATTTACATAAATTTGTACTACAAGCATATCATTGTTTTTTATTTTAATAAAAAGAGTTGTATCTATTTGTCCTCTAGAAAAACCTTTTTTAATCAAAAACTTACTTAATCTTTTATACCAAGCCCTTGGGGCTTGCTTCAAACCTGTAAGCACCCCATTTTTTACCGCTCGGCAGTCTACACTCTGTCCAGACTTGTTTTCAAGTCATTTTGGGCATATTCCTATTGAATCCAATTCCCTAGGTCTAAATTCCGCCTTTCCATCGCTTCGCGGGCCTGTCAGGCCCGAATAGAGGCAAAATGACCCAAACGCCCTTAGGGGCATTGTCCTTTCTTATTTCAATTCCAGTCCCTCTCTCGAGACAGTTTATTTCTCGAGACGGTCCGAGTAGCAAAACTACTCACAAAACCGTCGGAGTGGCGGAAACACTCACAAAACCGTCGAAGTGGCGGAAACACTCACAAAACCGTTTGGGTGGCGGAAACACTCACAAAACCGTCGGAGTGGCGGAAACACTCACAAAACTGTTAGGGTGGCGGAAACACTCATAAAACCGTCAGAGTGGCGGAAACACTCAAAACCCAGGCACGTCTCTTCGGAGATGGTAAGACCCCTTTCCAATCCCTCTCTCGAGACAATTTATTCCTCGAGACGGTCCGAGTAGCAAAACTACTCACACCCCCATTAGAGTAGCGGAAATACTCAACCGTTAGAGTAGCGGAAATACTCATAGAACCGTTAGAGTAGCGGAAATACCCACTCAACCGTTAGAGTAGCGGAAGTACTCACAGAGACGTCCGAGTAGCGGAAATACTCAACCGTTAGAGTAGCGGAAGTACTCACAGAGCCGTCCGAGTAGCGGAAATACTCATAGAACCGTTAGAGTAGCGGAAATACTCACTCAACTGTTAGAGTAGCGAAAGTACTCACAGAGCCGTCCGAGTAGCGGAAATACTCAACCGTTAGAGTAGCGGAAGTACTCACAGAGCCGTCCGAGTAGCGGAAATACTCACAGAACCGTTAGAGTAGCGGAAGTACTCACAAAACCGTTAGAGTAGCGAAAATACTCACAAAACCGTTAGAGTAGCGGATGTACTCTCAAATCGTCAACCCCATCCGAGTAGCGGAAATACTCAACCCCGTCCGAGTGGCGGAAACACTCAAAACCTAGGTCAATACCCATGTCTGTTAGTTCACTTCGGTGAAAAATGACCAAATTACCCTTTGGACCTTTTCCGGTCAAGATGACCATTTTGCCCCTAGGCATCCGAACGCCCCGAGAACCACACCGGCTCTGGGTATCAAACCGGTAACCTTCTGAGAATACTTTTTATAGTATTCTCAACCTTCCCTTCTCTTTCCGGATCATTCCGAGTCAGTTCCGGCAAACCCGGTACAAAATGACCGTTTTGCCCCTGGTGGGCCGGTCTCCTTCTTCGACCACACCGGCTTTGGGTATCAAACTGGTAATGTCCCGAGAATACTTTTTATAGTGTTCTCGACCTTCCTTTACCTTTCCGGACCATTCTGAGTCAGTTCCGGCAAACCCGGTACAAAATGACCGTTTTGCCCCTAGTGGGCCGGTCTCCATTTCCGACCACGCTGGCCCTGGGAATCAAACCGGAAACCTCTGGGAACATTCTAAATAATGTTTCTAGACCCCAAGTCTTCTTCCGGGATAGTTTGAGTCTGTCCCGACAGTTTTCCGGTCCGATTGACCGTTTTGCCCCTAAAGGCTCGGTCAACCTTTCCGACACATCCAATCCTCACTTTTCAAGTCAAATACCTCCGGGACGCTATTTTAAGTGTTCCTGCTCCTTTCTGGCCTTCCGGGTCACTCCCGGCTCCTTCAAATCATTCCCGGACTTTCCGGAGTCACTCCTAGTGAAGCTAGGCTAAAATTTACATGGTAGTCACTAGTACAGGCGCCCAAATCTAGTCAAAGATACGTTGCTTGCCGACCTTAATTGTTTCCTAAATGGCTGGCGCCACTAGCAGTGGCGCCAAGCCAAAAAATGGCCTGGCGCCACTCCTAGTGGCGCCAGTATAAATTTTGCCCTGGCGCCACTGCAACAGGCGCCAGGCTTGTCTTCCCTCTATAAATATAGAACCTCGATCAACGTGAAAGGGGTCTGCAAACTTAACCTAAGAATCTCATATTTTGATATACAAAGCTCGAGTACCTCCAAAACCCTAGCCTCCCTAGGTTCTCTCAAACCCTAGCCACTATACACAAACCCTAGCCTCCTATACACTCATACACTCCCCCATACACTCATACACTAGCCTTCAACTACTCTCTCAAGACTTGAAGAGCAGCCATTCAAAGCTTGAAGACAATCCTTGAAGACTAAGGGTGAAGATCAAGACCAAAGACCGAAGACTGCACGGTGCGCAAAATAAACAAGAAACAAGGTAGGCTTTCTATTTAAATTTCCGCACTTCCCCCCTCTCTCTTCTCTCTCCAACCCACTTGGGTTTTCTCTATTTTAATCACCCATCTCTTTCCCACCCTTTCTTTGCATGCTTGAAACAAGGGGATTCTCGGTCCATGTGTAGGATTGGACTATGGGAGAGTCACCGTGTCGGGGGCTTTCTTCTAGTCTAACCAAAGACCACGTGGGTCCGGCCCCCTTGATTATGTGGTGAAGCCTTAGCCTTGTATGTTCACGACCCCAAATTGCATTGTGCATATCATAGTCTTGCATCTTCCAAAAAACTGTTTTCAAAGTTGTTTTTCAAAACGTTTTCAAACTTGTTTTCAAAATTGCATCAAAATCTCTTTTTCAAAAACTTGTTTTCAAAACCACAATTCTATGGTAATTCTAGCCTTTTCATGGCTAGGGTTGCTTTAGGAAAGTGTTATATTAAAAGTGGCCTTTTGGTCTATATTTTCAAACCTTATTTTCAAAACCACTTTCTTAAAGTGGTTCTAGCCCTCTTATGGCTAGAATCGCTTTAGGAAAGTGAGACGTTTTCATACTTTTCAAAAACTCACTTTTCAAAAATCGTTTCCTAAAAATCTCTTTTTCAACATACTTTCCTAAAACTCTCCTCTTCAAAATTGTTTTCAAAAACTTCTTTCCAAAATCCTCTCCCCAAAATCTACTTTCTAAAAACGCTCCCTAAGAATTTTTCCAAAAACTCTCTTTTCCAAAATCTCCCTTCTAGAAATTTCTCCCTAGGATCTTCCTTCCAAAATCTACATTTCCAAAAACATGCTTTCCAAAAACTTCTTCTCTCTAAAATCTTTTTCCAAAAACTCCCTCTCCAAATTCAATTTCCCAAAAACTCCTTCCTAGGATTCCCTTCTAGAAAACCTTCGTTTCTAAAAACGCGTTCTTAAAAAAAAAAAAACTCTTTCCTTAGAGCCCAAACCAAACCCTAGAACCCACAATTAGGAAACCCTAGTTTTCTTTCCAAAAACATGATTTTCAAACTTTGCCCCAAACCTAGGTTTCCAAAATCTTTTGTTTTCTATATCAAA
>CM065386.1:38892500-38907500 GCA_033060915.1 Euryodendron excelsum
GGGTTTTAGAAAACGATTTTGAAAATATCTCCTCAAGAGAGGGATTTTTAGGAAAACAGGTTGTTTGGCAACCTTTGGAAAACATTTAGCCCTTTTTGAAAAATAACTCCGTTTTGGTCTTTGAAATCAGTGATCTAGGTTCGGAGGTTGGTTACGTGTAGGGAAGACGCACTAAGCCATCACCCTACCCCGCCCTTTCGGTACCTACATGTCAATCTACCCTAGATTCACCTATGAGAGTCTTCAACTAACCAATGCCCAATGCTATTCACTTTGAAAAACAATGTTTGAAAAGAAACTAACATGATGCATGGTATGCAAGTGTAATAGAAGAGAATTGAAAAATAGATTTGGAAATAAATTTGAAAAGAATTTGATTTGATTTTAGAAGAGATTTGAAAAGATATAATTGAAATTGAAAAGTTTGAAAAATTAGAAATAGATATTTGAAAATAGAAATCTGAAATTGGAAGTTTGAAAATAGATTGGAGATTTGAAAAGATTGTGGAATTTGAGATTTGAAGAATGTGGAGGAATTTGAAACTTGAAAGAAATTGTAACCGCACCAATGAAGGTTGCCTACGTATCCTTTTGGAGGAATCAGATCAGTCGTAGTTCGAACAAGAGTTTGATTGAAAATAGAAGAGTTGATTTGAAGAAGGAAATTGAATTGGAAGATTAAGAGATTGAACTTTGAATAGAGGATTGAAAATTGGAATTTGGAATTTTGGAATTGAAAAGATTGAATTTTGATTTGAAAAGATAAAACTTGGAAGAGAGATTTAGACTTATTTTGGAAAGATGGAGGTTTAGGAAACCTAGACTTAGGAAAGAGAAGAGACTTAGGAAAGATTTGACTTGACTTGGAAGGTTTAGGAAATTAGGAAAAATTGGATTTAGGAAATGTTTGAATTAGGAAAAGGTCTGATTTAGGAAAGTTTTGGAATTAGGAAAGTTTCAACTTAGGAAAGCTTTGAATTTGGAATTTTTCAACTTTAGGAAAGTTTTGAATTTGGAATGTTTCAACTTAGGAAAGTTTTGAATTTGGAAAGTTTCGAATTTAGAAAGTTTTCGAAATAGGAAAGTATTGAATTTAGAAATGTTTTGAATTAGGAAAAGTTTAGTTTAAGAAAGGCTTAGAATTTAGAAAGTTTTAAGTTAAGAAAGTTTTGAATTTTGGAATGTTTTGAAAAAGGGAAGTTTTGAAAGTGGGAAAGTTTAGAAAACAAAGAAGTTTTGAAAATAAGAAAGTTTTGAGTTTGGAAATCTTTGGATTTGGAAAGATTTGAAATTTAGAAAGTTTAGGATTTAAAAAGTTTTAGAGTTTTAGAAAATCTAGAGATTAAGAAAGGTTTGAGTTTAGGAAAAGTTTAAAAACTTAGTTTTGAAAAGT
The DNA here is from genome assembly GCA_033060915.1 of Euryodendron excelsum. Lineage (NCBI taxonomy): Eukaryota > Viridiplantae > Streptophyta > Magnoliopsida > Ericales > Pentaphylacaceae > Euryodendron > Euryodendron excelsum. The sequence continues at coordinate 38,893,894 of CM065386.1, forward strand.
TAAGATTTGAAAAGAGGGTAGAATTAGGAAAGGGTTGAATTAGGAAAGATTTGAAAGTCGAGTTTTAAAATTTAGGAAAGATTTTTATATTCAAGTTTTGGAAACTTAAGATTTAGGAAATGAGAAGATTAAGAAGGATTTGATTTAGGAAAGATTTAGATTTTGAAATTTGAGGAAAGATTTAAAGTTTAGGTTTAAGAAACTTATGGTTTAAGAAGGTAGGAAATTAGGAAGGAGTTGAATTAAGAAAGGTTTGGATTAGGAAAGGATTGGATTTGATTCTAAAAGCAAAGGTTTGATTTTGTTTCCAAAAACGGAAGATGGGATCTAGTTTCCTAAACGGGAAGATTGGATTTGGTGTCCTAAAGGGAAAATTTGATTTGACAAGGATTTGGAAAAGAAAATTCCTAAAAACCCTAGGTTTGGAAGTGTAGAATTTTGACGTAGAAAAGAGGTTTTGGAAATGTGTATAGTTTTGGTATAGAAAACAAGAGATTTTGGAAACCTAGGTTTTAAGGCAAGTTTGGAAACCACGTTTTTGGAAAGAAAATTAGGGTTTCCTAATTGTGGGTTCTAGGGCTTGACTTGGGCTTCTAAAGAAAGAGTTTTTGGAAAGTGCATTTTTGAAAATGAAGATTTTGGAAGGAAATCCTAGGAAGGAGTTTCTAGAGGGAAGAGTTTTTGGAAAGTAAATTCGAAGAGAGAGTTTTTGGAAAGAGATTTTAAAGAGAAAGAGTTTTTGGAAAGTGTGTTTTTAGAAACAAAGATTTTAGAAGGAAAATCCTAGAGGAGAGTTTCTAGAAGGAAGATTTTGGAAAGAGAGTTTTTAGAAAGATCTTTAGGGAGCGTTTTTGGAAAGTGGATTTTGGGGAGAGCATTTTGGAAAGAAGTTAAAAAAGGAGGTTTTGAAAAATAGATTTTTATAAAGAGTTTTTAGAAAACAATTTCGGAAATGAGAGTTTTAGGAAAGTATGTTGAAAAAGATATTTTGAGGAAGAGGGATTTGAAAGGAGAGTTTTTTGAAATATGTAAAAGATCTCACTTTCCTAAAGCGATTCTAACCATAAGAAGGCTAGAGCCACTTTAGAAAAGCGGTTTTGAAAACAATAAGATTTGAAAATATGGACCATATTAGTCACTTTGAATGTAACACTTTCCTAAAGCAATCCTAGCCATGGAAAGGCTAGAATCACCCTAGGATTGTGATTTTGAAAATATGTTTTGAAAAAGGAGATTTTTATGCAATTTTGAAAACAAGTTTGAAAACGATTTTGAAAACAATTTTGAAAATGACTTTTGGAAGATGTAAGACCATGATATGCACAATGCAATTTAAGGGTCGTGAACATACATGGTTAAGGCTTTACCACATAATCAAGGGAGCCAGACCCACGTGGTCTCTGGTTAGGCTAGAAGAAAGCCCCCGACACGGTGACTTTCCAATAGCCCAATCCTACACATGGACCGGGAATCTCCTTGTCTCAAGCATGCAAAGAAAGGGGGGGAAAGAGATGGGGGATTAAAATAGAGAAAACCCAAGTGGGTTAGAAGAGAGAAGAGAGAGGGGGAAGTGCGGAAATTTAAATGGAGAACCTACCTTGTATCTTATTTATTTTGCGCGCCTTGCTTGTCTTCGGTCTTCGGTCTTCGGTCTTCGTCTTGATCTTCGTCTTCAATCTTTAAGAGTTGTCTTCAAGCTTTAGATTGCAGCCCTTCAAGTCTTCAAAGGAGGGTTGAAGGCTAGTGTATTAGTGTATGGGGGTGTATAGGAGTGTATAGGAGGCTAGGGTTTAGTGTATGGTGGCTAAGGTTTGGAAAACCTAGGGAAGCTAGGGTTTAGGAGGTGCTCGAGCTCTGTATATCGAAATATAGGATTTTTAGATTGAGTTTACGAACCCCTTTCTCGCTGGAAGAGGCTCTGTATTTATAGAGGGAGGAATGCACTGGCGCCTGTTACAGTGGCGCTAGGCCAAAAATTACACTAGCGCCACTAGTAGTGGCGTCAGGCCATTTTTTGGCTTGGCGCCACTACTAGTGTCGCCAGCCATTTAGGAAATGTTTAAGGTTGGCAAACAACGTATCTTTGACTAGATTTGGGTGCCTGTACTAGTGACTACCATGCAATTTTTAGCCTGGCTTCACTCGGAGTGACTCCGGAAAGTCCGGGAATGATTTAAGGGACCGGTGTCGCGCCCAGATTTTTCGCACTCGAGGAATACTCACCCAAGCAAGAAAAATGTTGTACTCTCTCGTTAGAACTCACCCTCCTAGAAGAATGAGTGCGACTAGATTTGAATTGAAAATTAGGTTTGAATAAAGGGCTTTTGAAAAAGATTCGGAGTCGCCACCTAACTTAATTAAGGTGAGTTAGGTCACCTAAAAACTAAGCATAATCCAAAGACTACACTTAGGGTTTTTGAAAAACGATTTGAAAACATCTCCTCAAGAGAGGGTTTTTAAGGAAGACGGGTTGTTTGGCAACCTTTGGAAAACATTTAGCCCTTTTTTGAAAAATAACTCTGTTTGGCCTTTGAAATCAGTGATCTAGGTTCGAAGGTTGGTTACGTGTAGGGAAGACGCACTAAGCTATCACCCTACCCCGCCCTTTCGGTACCCACATGTCAATCTACCCTAGATTTACCTATGAGAGTCTTTAACTAACTATAGTTCAACCCCATTCACTTTGAAAAAGAATGTTTATAAACTAAGATGATGCATGATATGCAAGTGCAAAATAAGAGAATTGAAAAATAGACTTCGAAAGAGATTGATTTGATTTGAAAATAGATTTAAAGAAATAGAATTGAAATTGAAAAGTTTGAAAATTGAAAGTAGAAGTTTGAAAATAGAAATTTTGGAATTTTGAAAATAGATTGGAATGTAAGATTTGAAAAGATTTTGGAAACCGCACCCATGAGGGTGGAATTGAAAGTTTGAAAAGTATTGTGACCGCACCTATGAAGTTTGCCTACGTATCCTTTTGGGGGAATAAGGTCAGTCGTAGTTCGGACCGGAGTCCGATTGAAAAGAGATTGATTTGAAAAGAGAGATTGGATTGAAAATTGAGTTTGACTTCAAATTAGAAGAGGAGATTGAATTTAAGAAGATTGATTTTGGAAAAACTTGGTTTTGGAAAGATGGAGGTTTAGGAAACCTAGACTTAGGAAAGGTAGGAGACCTAGGAAAGACTTGAGATTAAGAAAGATTTGACTCGAACATTGGACTTGGAAGATTTGGAAAGATTGGACTTTAGGAAATGTTCGAATTAGGAAAGGCCCGTTTTAGGAAAGCGTCATTTGTGAAAAGTTTCAAATTAAGAAAGTTTTGAATTAGGAAAGTTTCATTTAGGAAAGTTTTGAATTAAGAAAGTTTTGAATTAGGAAAGTTTTGAAAAAGGAAAGGTTTTCAGATTAGGAAAGTTCCCAAATTAGGAAAGTTTTAAAATTAGGAAAGTTTTAGATTTGAAAAGATTTTGAAATTTTGGAAAGTTTAGAATTTTGGAGAGATTTAGGTTTAGAAAGATTCAACTTAAGAAAGTTTCAAATTTAGAAAGTTTTGAATTTAGGAAGCTTAGAATTTTAGAAAGATTTGAAACTTGGAAAGTTTAGGATTTAGAAAGTTTTAGAGTTTAGAAAGATTTAAGATTTTAGAAAATTTTAGAGTTTTAGAAAATCTTGAAAATTAAGAAAGGTTTGAATTTAGGAAAGATTTAAAAGCTTGAATTTAGAAAGTTAAGATTTGGAAAAGGGGTTGAATTAGGAAAGATTTGAAAGTTGAGTTTTAAAATTTAGGAAAGATTTTTATGTTCAGGTTTAGGGAACTTAAGATTTAGGAAGGATTTGAATTAGGAAATATTTGGATTTGGAAGGGGTTGGATTTGGTTTCTAAAAGAAAAGATTTGATTTTGTTTCCAAAAACGGTGGATTGGATTTGGTTTTCTAAATGGGAAGATTAGATTTAATTTCCTAAAGGGAAGATAGGATTTGGCGCGGATTTGGAAAAGGAGGTTCTAGAAACCCTAGGTTCGGAAAATTATAATTTTGGCGTAGAAAAAGAGGTTTTGGAAACATGTATAGTTTCGATGTGAAAACAAGAGATTTTGGAAACCTAGGTTTGGGGCAAAGTTTGAAAATCATGTTTTTGGAAAGAAAATTAGGATTTCCTAATTGTGGGCTCTAGGGCTTGACTTGGGCTCTAAGGAAAGAGATTTTTAGAAAATGCATTTTTGGAAACGAAGGTTTTCTAGAAGGGGAATCCTAGGGAGGAGTTTTTGGAAAGTGAATTTGGAGAGGGAGTTTTTGGAAAAAGATTTTTGGAAAGAGGGAGTTTTTGGAAAGTGTGAAAACGTCTCACTTTCCTAAAGCGATTCCAACCATAAAAGGGCTAGAACCACTTTAAGAAAGTGGTTTTGAAAAACAATAAGATTTGAAAATATAAACCAAAAAGGTCACTTTTAATATAACACTTTCCTAAAGCAACCCTAGCCATGGAAAGGCTATAATCACCCTAGGATTGTGATTTTGAAAACATGTTTTTGAAAAAGAGCTTTTGATGCAATTTTGAAAACAAGTTTGAAAACGATTTTTGAAAACAACTTTTTGAAAACGAATTTTGGAAGATGCAAGACTATGATATGCACAATGCAATTTGGGGTCGTGAACATACAAGGTTAAGGCTTCACTACATAATCAAGGGGGCCGGACCCATGTGGTCTTTGGTTAGACTAGAAGAAAGCCTCCGACACGGTGACTCTCCAATAGTCCAATCCTACACATGGACCGGGAATCCCCTTGTTTCAAGCATGCAAAGAAAGGGGGGGAAAGAGATGGGGGATTAAAATAGAGGAAACCCAGATGGGTTGGAGAGAGAAGAGAGAGGGGGGAAGTGTAGAAAATTAAATAGGGAGCCTACCTTGTTTCTTGTTTATCTTGCGCGCCGTGCAGTCTTCGATCTTCGGTCTTCGGTCTTGATCTTCACCTTCAGTCTTCAAGGATTGTCTTCAAGCTTTGGATGGCTGCTCTTCAAGTCTTCAGAAAGTGGTTGAATACTAGTGTATGAGTGTATGGGGGAGTGTATGAGTGTATAGGAGGCTAGGGTTTGTATAAGGTGGCTAGGGTTTGGAAAACCTAGGGAGGCTAGGGTTTTTGGAGGTGCTCGAGCTCTGTATATCGAATTGTGTGATTTCTAGGTTAAATTTGCAAGCCCCTTTCACGTTAAACGAGGCTCTGTATTTATAGAAGGAAGACAAACCTGGCGCCTGTTGCAGTGGCGCCAGGCCAAATTATACACTGGCGCCACTAGTAGTGGTGCCAGGCCATTTTTTGGCTTGGCGCCACTACTAATGGCGCCAGCCATTTAAGAAACAATTAAGGTCGGCAAGCAACGTATCTTTGACTAGATTTGGGCGCCTGTACTAGTGACTACCATGTAAACTTTAGCCTGGCTTCACTAGGAGTGACTCCGGAAAGTCCGAGAATGATTTGAAGGAGCCGGGGATGACCTGGAAGGCCGAAAGAGAGCATGAACACTTAAAATAGTGTCCTGGAGGTATTTGACTTGAAAAATGAAGATAAGGTGGGTCGGAAAGGTTGACCGAGCCTTTAGGGGCAAAACGGTCAATCGGACTAGGAAACTGCCGGGGCAAACTCGGATTGTCCCGGGACAATACTTGGAATCTGGAAACATTATTTAGAATGTTCCTAGAGGTTGCCAGTTTAATTCCCAGGGCCGGCGTGGTCGGAAATGGAGACCGGCCTACCAGGGGCAAAACAGTCATTTTCTACCGGGTTTGCCGGAACTGACTCGACATGATCCGGAAAGGTAAAGGAAGGTTAAGAACACTATAAAAAGTATTCTCGGGACATTATCGGTTTGATACCCAGAGCCGGTGTGGCCGAAGAAGGAGACCGGCCCTCTAGGGGCAAAACGGTCATTTTGTATCGGGTTGGCCGGAACTAACTCAGAATGATCCGGAAAAGTAAAGGAAGATTGAGAATACTATAAAAAGTATTCTCGGGAGGTTACCGGTTTGATACCCAGAGCCGGTGTGGTCGAAGAAGGGGACCGGCCCTCCAGGTGCAAAACGGTCATTTTGTACCGGGTTGGCCGGAACTGAATCGGAATGGTCCAAAAAGGTAAGGGAAGGTCGAGAACACTATAAAAAGTATTCTCGGGACATTACCGGTTTGATACCCAGAGCCGGTGTGGTTCCCGGGGCATTCGGATGCTTAGGAGCAAAAATGGTCATCTTGACCGAAAAGTCTCGGAAAAGGTCCTAAGGGTAGTCTGGTCCTTTTTCACCGAAGTGAGCTAACAAACACGGGTATTGACCTAGGTTTTGAGTGTTTCCGCCACTCTAACGGTGTGAGTATTTCTGCTACTCGGACGGGGTTGATGATTTGTGAGTATTTCCGCTACTCTAACGGTTGAGTATTTTCGCTACTCTAACGGTTCTGTGAGTATTTCCGCTACTCTAACGGGTCTGTGAGTATTTCCGTCACTCTAATGGTTCTATGAGTATTTCCGCTACTCTAACGGTTCTGTGAGTAGTTTTGCTACTCAGACCGTCTCGAGGAATAAACTGTCTCGAGAGAGGGGTTGGAAAGGGGTCTTATCGTCTCCGAAGAGACGTGCCTGGATTGGAACCGTCTTGAGGAATAAACTGTCTCGAGAGAGGGATTGGAAAGGGGTCTTACCGTCTCCGAAGAGACGTGCCTGGGTTTTGAGTGTTTCCGCCACTCTAACAGTGTGGTGAGTACTTCCGCTACTCTAACGGTTTGGTGAGTACTTTCGCTACTCTAACGGTTTGGTGAGTACTTCCGCTACTCTAACGGTTTTATGAGTAGTTTTGCTACTCGGACCGTCTCGAGGAATAAACTGTCTCAAGAGAGGGATTTGAATTGAAATAAGAAAGGACAATGCCCCTAAGGGCATTTTGGTCATTTTGCCTCTATTTGGGCCTGACAGGCCCGCGAAGCGATGGAAAGACGGAATTTGGACCTAGAGAATTGGTTTCGATTGGAATTTGCCCAAAATGACTTGAAAACAAGTCTGGACGGAGTGTAGACTGCCGAGCGGTCAAAAATGGGGTGCTTACAACCGGAAATGGCCCGGAAGGCTGGAAAAGAGCAGGAACACTTAGAATAGCGTCCCAGAGGTATTTGACTTGAAAAGTGAGGATAGGATGTGTCGGAAGGGTTGACCGAGCCTTTAAGGGCAAAACTGTCAATCGGGCCGGAAAGCTTCCGGGACAGACTCGGATTGTCCCAGAAGAAGACTCAAGATTTGGAAACATTATTCAGAATGTTTCCAAAGATTGCCGGTTTGATTCCTAGAGCCGGTGTGGTCGGAAAAGGAGACCGGCCCAACAAGGGCAAAACAGTCATTTTGTACCGGGTTGGTCGGAACTGACTCAGAATTATCCGGGAAGGTAGAGGAAGGTCGAGAATACTATAAGGAGTATTCCTGGGAGGTTACCAGTTTGATACCCAGAGCCGGTTATAGTCGGAAAAGGAGACCGGCCCACCAGGGGCAAAACGGTCATTTAGCTTCAAGTGGGCCCTACGGGCCCAAGAAGCTACTAGTGGACCAAATTCAAGTTAAAAAGGCGGGCTTAGAGTCTAAATATGCACGTGATGTGTGAAAGTGAGCTTGGTCAGCTCGGAGATTGCCGAGCGGGCAAAAATGGGGTGCTTACATTGTGACCTTAGCCTCTCAAGCTTTTGGCAATGACCTTAGTATCTTCCTCACCTGCTCATTGTTAGGATACACCTTTCCAAGAGATTCTTTAGGTTTCATTTTGAACAATTCATAGCTATGTACCAATATATTTATTTTAGATTCTTTAACTTGATTGGTACCTTCATGTGTGACTTCCAATCTATCCCATATTTCCTTAGCTGATTCACAAGGGAAAATTCGATTAAATTCATTGGGATCAAGTGCACAATACAAAATATTCATAGCTTTAGCATTAAATTGTAGCATTTTCAGATCATCTTCATCCCATTCAGATTCTAGTTTAGGGACAACTATTTGTTCTATTCTGGAGGTAGGAGTTTTAGGACCATTTACAATAAGTCTCCACAGTTCACAATCTACTGATTGAATGTAGATTCTCATTCTATTTTTTCAATAATTATAATTGGTGCCATTGAACATAGGTGGTCTATTTGTGGATTGACCCTCACCAAGTGAGCTTCCGAAATTAATTGCCATGGATCTATTCCTAGGATGTTAAGCCTTAAAATAGGAATACTAGCTCTGATACCAATTGTTGGTCCAAAAGGCAACCCAAGAGGGGGGGTGAATTGGGTTTATCGAAGATTAATAACAATTAAGATTAATTAAAATTAATCTAAGCAATGTAACAGTGATCAATCTATATGCAAAGCAATATAATTAGAGAAAGGAAAGAAAACAGAGCATAGGAAAGAACACACAGATTTACCGAGGTTCAACCACAACCCGTGGTCTATGTCCTCACCCTAAGACCTCCTTGAAGTCTTCTTCCACTATGTAATCACCTATTACAAATGAGTTGCTGATTGACAAAGTGTTCAGCTCACTATACACAAGAACTCCTCACCGAGCTCTTTAATCTCCAAATGGTTTTGTCCAAGCTCCACTCAAACTTTCAAGAGTTTTGCTTTCACAAGAGAACTCTCAAACTCTCAATTACAAGTGTATAAAAGTATACAAGTAGCTAACACACTCTCTAGTAAGAGTAGATTTTACAATCTGAGCTCATAGATGAAGACAGGAAGAATATTCAGGGTTTTCAGTGAATCAGTCAGTTTGATTTGGTTTTTGTCTTCAAAATTACTTGTATAAATGTAGCTGGAAGGTTATATATAAACCCCTATATTGATTCCTTCCATTAGAGGTTGTTGCGTATCATTAACGCACGTCCAGTTCATTATAACATTAAGGCAAATAGCTGTTATATCCATGGAGTCGGCTGCAGGTTTGTGGAGTTGACACTTTCTGCTTCTGCATTTACCAGATGCTGTTCACTGACTTCATAAGTCCTCTCTTCATATCAATGAGGCGACTCCTTGTTCATTCTGTTTGCACATCTTTGGCTTCTGTTGTCATGAGGCGACTCTTCATCATTAGGAGTCCGCTCTTTGTTCATTCGATCTTCAGCCTTTTACTTCTGTTGTCAAGATGCAACTCTTTGTCTTCATGTGTCCACTCATTGATCATGTCATCTCTAAGCCTTTGCGTCTGTCTCCATGAGGCGACTCTTTATTTCAATGAGTCCACTCTTTGTCTATTTGGTTTCCAGGCTTTTTGCTTCTGTGATCAAGAAGCGACTCTTCATTTTTCATGAGTCCGCTCATTGTTCAGTTTGTCTTCAGGCCTTTTGCTTCTGTGATCAAGAAGCGACTCCTCATTTCCATGAGTCCCCTCATTGTCCAGAAATCTGCTTTCTGACTTCTAATGATCTAGCTCATCTCAGTACTGATATAAGATCTTTAAGGAGTATTTCTTTGGGGTATGATGATCAATCAAATCTCTTTAACTCATCAGAGTTAACTTCTTATTCAATTTGGATTGAATCAATCATTGGATGTTGATCCTCTCTTTACTCTCAAACTGTCAGAGCTTTATTAGATCAATGTTCATCTTTTCTTCTTTATTTGCAAAGCTTTCTTCTTTTATTGTAGAACACTCTCTTTCAATGCCAAGCTTCCTCAATTATGTTGAGTATCACAAGCTTCATTTATGATTTCTTCTCTTTGATAGCAATTCTTCTTTCTTCTTTACAAATCACTTCAATAAGACTTTTGCAGGCTTGGTGAAATCTCTTCATACATCTAGTCTTCATTGATTCTTTATATTGTAAAAGAATTCTTCACTTGGATTCCATGTAGAGATTGGACAATTATTGTGAGTCTTCTTTCTCAGTAACTTCAATCATATTGTCTTGAATTGATCTTTGCATACTAGATGAAGTCATCTCTTGAGCATTTTCAATCTCTTCAACAATCAATTTCTCTTCAACTGATCTTTGCACTTCTTCAACTAATCTTTGCATATTCTGATGAAGTATTCAGTCTATCTTGAGTGCAAATCAATCTTCATTGAATCTATGCATACTTGATAGAAGCTTCATTTGAACACCTTTAATCTCTTCGAATGTAGAACATTTGTTTGAAGTAGAGATAAACATCACTCCTCTGTTTAGTTCATTGCATAGCTCTTGAATTTGTTGTGCATTCTTTTTGACGTGCATTAGACTTAAGATTGAACTTTAAGTCTAAATTATGAACTTTGTTAATCTGCATACTAAGTAGAGTCATTAGTAAAATAACACAAGGTTTAGTTATCATCAAAATCAACATGGGAATCAACCTTGAGTCAACAAGAATCAACTTTGAGTCAACAATCGTTACTCACCTCTCTCCGATTGAACGGGTGATAACCAAAGTGTTCCTACACAAGGTGCATGTAGAAGTATAGAAACATCAATATAAGGTTTTAAGGCAAGCAATAACACATAAACCGAGATTAAGCACATAAATCTCTTGACCCCGACTCACCAACACCTCACTCTCACCATGGAAGAGTGAGACCAACTCTAGGGCAAGGCCTCAACGTAAAACGAAAATATAAGGTTGAGGGTGAAGTATGAAACCCGGAACATCGATCCTTTCATCGCGTCCCAACCACACCGAACAAAGGATTCATATGCAAGGCTAGTTCCGTATGAAAGTAGGCTTAAAGGCCTTTAATTTGATAGTTCGTGTCTTAAAAACACATTTCGGGTAAAGAAGTTAGGTCTCACGAAGAATGGGGTAACACTTTGGAAAAAAATAGTTTTTGGCATAGTTTTGGGTCAACTTTAAACTCCTATATCTTACAATCTATAAGGAATTAGAGAACAAACTTTATATGGGTATGAAGGTCTATGAGTTTACTTTCTAATTCTTCAAACGGTGCATTAATTTGAATTTTTTAGAGAAAGTTATACCTATTTTACTAAATAGTGCCGAAACTGGCAAACCATTTGAACGCCAACCAAAATGAATTGGGCGTTCGAACGCCCAAAGGGGTGTTCGAATGCTAGGCAAGAAAATGGAAACCACCTTCTCTAACTGTTTGAAATCCCCCCGAGGGAGTTCGAACGCCCAACCTTCTTCCTCATATCGTTCGAACACCATATCGAGGGTTCGAATGCCCAGTTCTAGGTAGCAATCGAAGTTCAATCCAAAACTTCAAAACTCACCCAAAATTCCTCCAAACACAACCAAACCTTTTCAATACTCTTAGGGCTCAAAGATTAGCCATAAGGATGATAATAACTCAAAATGGGGGAGAACGAACAATCAAAACAAAGGGATCTAAAGAAAGAATTCAAAACCCTAACATTTCACATATTTGGAGATTTCAACCCCCAACTCTCCAATCCTCCAATATTGAGCTACAAGCTCTCAAATTCAATGTAATTAGGACTCAAGGAGTCCCCTAAGACAAACCCAAACACCCCAATGCATATAGATGCATATATACAATTACCCAACACAATTACACAATTATACATACAAGGTAGAAGTTCATACCTTTCTCTCTCTAGCTTCCCAACTCGATAAGGGATGCCAAGCTTGGGTTGGGCTTCTTTTGCCTCCTTTTTTTCTCCTTGATCTTCTCCCTTCCTTCTTCTTCTTCTTTCCCTCTCTCTCTCTCTCCCTCCTACGGTTGGATGTGTGTGTGTATATGTGTTAGTGTGTTTTGTGTTAGAGGAAGACACACATAGGAAATAATCCCATGTGTCTCACACCTCTAACATAAGTTACAAACCAAGTTCTCATTGGTCATTTTTGACCCAAAAGATGAAGTAATTAACATTAAACATCACATACACTAGAAATTCATATTAATATAAATAAATAGGGGTTTGGGATATTACATTTCGTCCCAGTTTTTCAGGGTTTTCTCTGGTAAAAAGGCTTCACTCTCAAAGGTTTAATCTGTTTCCTCAAAAAATATTCTACTTTAAAACTTTCTAACTCTTTCTTCATCTCGAAAAATTTCGACTAAGTTTGTCAAGGTTTTCTATAGCAAAAAGGCCCCACTCTCAAAGGTTTAATCTTTTTCCTTCAAAAAAATTTATTTCAAAAAAAAAATACCATCTAGATTTTCCTAACTTTTTCTTCAAAAAAAGTTTGATTTCAAAATACCTTTCTAGATTTTCTAACTTCTTCCTTACAAAAAAATGAAGTTTCATTTTAAAATCATTTCCCTGGTTTTTCAAAACTTTTTCCTTTAAAAAGTTTAATCTTCAAAGCATTTTTTGGGTTTCCCTAGCTTTATCCTCCAAAAGTTCCGTTCTTAAAAATGTACCAAAGGTTTTTAAAATTTCTTCCTTAAAAGGTTTCATTCTCAAAAACATTTCATAGGTTTCCTAAAATTTTTCCTTCAAAAGCACCGTTTTCAATTGTTTCGGGTTTTCAAGCTTTCACCTCAAAAGGCCTATTTTCAAAATGTTAGGTTTTCAAACTTTTTCCTCAAAAGTTTCGTTCCAAGTTTTCAAGATTTTTCAAACCCTTCTAATTCAAATCCAAATAAATCCATTTTAGAATACAATTTCAAAATCATTTCAAAACAATCAATTTCAATTTCAAAATCCTTTTAAAATGAAGTTTTCAAAATTGCAGATCTCAAAAATCCAGATAATCCAGTTTTCAGACTCACAACTCCCTTTCCAACTCCAATCCCTTCGATCACCTCGCAGTCAACATGGGATCCTTACTTTATCATTTTCTGCCTTCGACAAGCAAAGACAGAAAAAGAGGGGCAGCTGTAAGCTCCTCATATTTGCTCGCTTGGCAATCTCCTGCCTAACCGGACTCACATTCAAACCAACATAGACACATTACAACCCAAACCTGTGTTCTAGACCCAATCTAGTCAATCAATCGCTTCGCGGGCCCGCAAGGCTCAAAGAAGCAAAATGACCCGAATGTCCTTAGGGCATTGCTCGGTTTAGTTCTAGTTGGCACTTCTTTTTAAAGACTATAACGCTCTATTACGATTTCAATTCCAATTCCAATTCCAATCCCAGTCAATCAAACTCAATTCAGCCTGTCTTTCGAGAAAGTTGATCCCTCAGACGGTAAATCCATTCAGCACGGCACGTTTCCTGAGAAAGCATAAAATCCCTCAGAATAATAAGTCCCTTCACACCCGTCAACCGAGATGGAACCAAAGTCCTCGAGATGGTAGTGTAGTTCACTTCTCGCGCCTGCTAGCCCGGCAATGTAGAATGTCCGCTATCCGCTATCCGACACTTCAATCAGGAAAGTACCTCAGGGCCCGAGACGATAAGACCATTCAGCAACTTTCTAAGATTAGGCAATCTTTGGAATGAATGCGCAATGTCAAAGTGACTGAAACCCTCGCAAGCATTGTAACCGTCAAAGTGGCAAAAACACTCACAAATAGGTTGACAGTGGGAATTGCCAATAAACTCCCTATGTCACGGGATCGAACAAGCTTTTTGGTCGTGGAACATTTACCAAAGGATGGGATACCTTTAGAAACCAACTCATCACACACCGTCAGAGTGACAAAAACACTCAAAACTCAAGTCAACACCAATG